>JAVYIG010004426.1:0-162348 GCA_035222895.1 Strongylocentrotus droebachiensis
ACAAAGCAGATTCTTGATGAGCTGTTAGTAGTCACAAGATGGCAGTCTAACAATTGTTTAGTTTACCACTTAGAATATTTATTCTCCACTACATGTAATTCCACTCCACCCGCAATTAATTCATTTCATTGTTTATTTGTTAAAGTTATATGTTTGTAAGACCAAATGAAAGACCTACCTGTACATATTTGTGTCAATCTTTTTATTTCAATCAAACTCAATTTATGTTATTAAGTGGACATGTTTCTTTCAGCATTTTAAAAGGTTTCTAGTTTAATTTGACCACTGATACATGTTGAAAAGTAAGCATCTTAAACATGTGATATTTTCCTTTGATGTTGTCAGACATTTTTGAAACTGTGCCTCCTCTCCCTCCCCCCCCCCCCCCCCCCTCGCTCCCCTAATTAATTTTGTTTTTACAAATCCTTGTTAATTAACAACCCTACTGAAACAGCTCTCTATAGATAAGAAAAAGAAATGTTATGATAAAAGTCCAAGACGGAAACTGCTTCAACCATAAGTGCATTATTGAAACTTTATGTACAATGGCTGTACGTGTATGTAGGCAAAATGTGGCAGAATATGTCCTAGTTTATGAGTTGAAATCTATGTGTAATGTGAAAAGGATGAGTTAATGTTGTTAATCTAAAGTGTCTGTCAACTACTTATTCTAAAGTCTCTGTTACGCAAGCGATATGGTACACAGGGTTCGTACAAACGTTATAAACTTGATTTCCCAATTTTCCAGGTACCATGGCATAAAGTGTCTATATGCTAAGCAATAGAATGCCAGGTTCTTGTAATCATCATGATTCGTTGGGCATTCCTAATACTAAATTGGAACTGTCAGAATGCTAATTTGTTGGAACAGCGTAATTCATCATAAGTAGAAGCAATTAAAATTATTTTGATAAAATTTCTTTTTAATTGCAACTGGCTAAAGGATTTAATTCCAAGGAAAATTCATTCTTGAATAAGAGACCATTGTGAAGTCTCGAGTTTCTTAGTTACAGTTCGGTATACATGTACAAGTGAATCTCAAGCTTCGTCACAAGAATCTCATGCTGAACAAAAGTGAAGTTATACGAAGGCTTTTAGTGATTTTAGCTTCCTTTTCTGTAAGGTTTGTGAGAACATTCCTTTCAGCTTGTACGAACTCTGCCCAGCAAAACTTGCATGAAGCCTGCACCATTAAATGATAATGTGTTAGTTTTCTCTGGAGTATATATATAAAGCTTCCAAATCTAGTCAGTGAAGTTCGTTTCTCTTGCCTGTCCCGGAGTCACTGCCTTTGGTACAACAGGTTTATCTTTATTCTTGGAGCTACCACCGCGATCCGTTGACAGCCTTGGTGCCATAGCCCCCTGGCTTGTCTTGGAGCCGACAGGGCTCATTAACTCCTTTCTCAGGTTTTGAGCTCTAGCCTTGACACTATCGCGGCCTGTTGAGGGCTTTACACCGATCTTTGGACGGGGTGGCAGTGCCGGCGCGGTATCACGAGAAGACAGAAGGTTTTCACAGGACGAAGGGGTTTTGAGTTTGGGTGGCCTTACCAAGTCTTCGCTACTTGTGATGTCGATGTCCAACGAGTGAGGCCGGCTGATCTCGATGTCGATGGTGCTGCTGTGTCGACTCCGTCGTCGATCCCCGAGGGAGGCTAAGATCCTCTTTCTGTGGCCCAACATGGGTATCTCAAGAACCTGAAATGATGCATAATAATGATAATAATAAAGGCTTCTTATATAGCGCATTTATGGTCCCATTTATCCTTTCAATGTTAACCTTTCACATTTGCTTTGTTATACATGTATTGATGTACTTTTGTTTTGGATAATAAAATTCAAACACATGTCCGCCACGTCGTGACGCTGTCCGATTATTACCCTGGCTTTAGCAAGTCGGCCTTTACGGCACTTTAGCATTTCAAGGAATTAATTCGTGCCAGGTACCCATTTACGTCATCTGGGTTGAGTGTGGCAAATGTAGATCAATGTCTTGCCAACACAAAGGACATTAGTGCCGCGGTGGGACTCGAACTGCGAACCTTGCGATCGACAGTCTGGTGACGTATCCACTTGACCACGACACCTCTTATGAGGGTAGATTTAAAGCAATGCACACAATTTAAAATCTCCTTGGATGAAAATGCAGTGTATTTCTACATTGCATGCTAAATTCCAAGACTACAAAGCATATCCAGGACAGTCATCACATTAGGAATCCTATTTCGAGACTAAATGCAATTCTTGATTGATAAGGGATGGAAACTCCCATTAGCACCAGATGATGATCCAATTAGTGCTCATTAAAGGTGATGGATAGAGGTACAGTTAACGGTTATGAAAGTACGCCTACCTCTACATGTGAGTTTCAGTTTCTTGTAAAAGCTGATGTACAGGAACTTGACTCCAGGTAACATAAGCAGTATTTTATCTATTAACTTGGGCTGAAGTAAACCTGAAATTATGAATTATGATAGTACGCCTACATCTACTTGTGAGTTTTCAGTTTCTTGTAAAAGCTGATGTACAGGAACTTGACTGCAGGTAACATAAGCAGTATTTTATCTATTAAGTTGGGCTAAAGTAAACCTGCAATTGTGAATAACGTTAACAACAACAAAATGCCTGACATACATGTATGTAAGAGCATATATCACACTAAGGATTAACCAATGATTACTCTTATTACTTTTACTTACTGTTTGAATAAAGTTACTGCCTGGTAATTTAATTACATTTGCGTGGCGTCTGGTAATGATCATGGATTTTGTATCGTTATATTCTCACCACACATAATTCCAATGACAAGTTATATAGTTTGTTTGCCCAAATTGACAATAAAAATATTGACACCCATTATTATCTCTTTGAGTGCAATCCAACCTATACCAATATATGAATGGATGAAGAAAAAAAAAACCTTAAAGCCCCACCGCACTAGTTTGGTCAGGAGGGATTAGACCTCCCTGCATGATCACTGACAGGTAGTTATCTCATCAAATAAGCTCTCAATTAACATGATAAAAAGAGGATCATGGGGGACCAATGGTCACTAATTAGACATTGTTTGCTATATAGAGGGCACACGTAGATATAAGAAGTGCAGTGGGGCTTTAAGCTACTGCTTGAAAAGTTGAAACAAGGAATCACAAAGCTTACATTCTCTAGTTCAAACTCCCACAGTTCCAGGGCTCGAGCCATGGTCGTGATGTTGTTCTCTAAGAAGTTTGAGATGCAGTCGCTGAGGAGTAGACTCCTCAACCAGTCTGAGACAGAGGCAGGCTTGGGTGTGAAGTCTGGTCCAGGACCTAAATGCGCAATTCATTTGATAGAAAGTAGTATGATTTAAAACAGAACGAACATGATGAAAATGGGATGTTTGAAAAGGTAGTTTAACTTCCTACATGTACAAGTACATGTACAATGTATGTGAGAGGAGAGATCAAAATGAAAGTTCCCGCATTTAGAATGATATCAAAACTAAAACTCATTAACATGTATCAACCAGTCAGAGACAGGCAGGCTTGGGTGTAAATTCTGGTCTAGGACCTACATAAAAATAATTTCATAGAATTTATTTCATTTCCACTCCATTATCTTCAGACATTCACTGCACACTCGTATGTGAGAAAGGAGGCGAGCATTCCAGAAACCATTGTCTCGGGCAGCCCTAAAAAAAAAAAAAAGTAGCAAAAATGATAAATATTAAAAAATAATACCCCCCCCCCCCCCAAAAAAAAAAAAATGCTGCTGCTACTAAATAATAATTACAACAACAACAACAACAAGTTCAACAATACGAGTAACACTACTTTATGTACTACTACAATATCCTATGGATCTATGAGCATGACCTTAGGGTCATTTGTACCCCACTATACCTCTTGCCAATCATTTATGCATTGATTTTTTTCTGCATCATTTTATTGAGGCAATTAATTACCAATTCACATCTAAACGGGCCTTTACAATTTAAAAATTAAAAAACCCAGTCACATGATTGGTGGAGAAACCAACTAAAATAGCCATCTAGCTTTGATAATGATAATATCACCAAGGCTTGATGACACAGAATGACCTCACTGCCAAAACCCCAAAATATTCTAAAAATGTCTTTCCTCAAATCTCTGGCTAACCACAGAGAGGCCTTAAAACCATCCAGATTAACACCATATGAGCACTAGCTATCTGCATTCATGCATCCTCTATGTGATACATGTACAACGAGTAGACTACGGATCCTACACAAATTGGAAACTTGGTACATTTACGCAACAAAAACAATTAGAAATACTGCTGCAAAGGAAATTGAAAGGGGAAACCAAAACCATATTCATGATGCATTGAAATTAATTTTTCTCTGTGGGAGAAACAAGCAAACTTGACATGGGTTGGTACTAAGGTCGTTTATAAAAATACCTTGGTCACATTGCCAAACCCACTCTCAACCGACCTCTTTGTGGTCATTGTGGTAATGTCAATGTTTGTTTGGTCTGGTGTCAGTCTGGTGTCTAGAATATAACAAAGTGCTTGCTGTGTGTACAGTTAACAAATGAATTATTCATATGGTTTTGTTAACATATCAACGTCCCTAATTACTTCATACAATAATTACACTTTACTATGACTCCTTGGTAGAGCATACTTGCCCTGACTCAAAAAATGTTGTTTTTCCACTGTGGGTACTACAGTAAAACCTGTCTATAGCGACCGCCCAAGGGAAACACAAAAAGTGGTCTTTGTAGACAGGGTCCTTTAGTACATGTTTCAATGAGAAACCATTTTCAAGGGAAACAAAAAATGTGGTCTTTATAGACAAGTGGTCACTAAAGCAGTTTTGACTGTATTTTTCATAATATAGTTTTTGGCCCACCTCACAAAAAGTGGTCTTTGTAGACAGGGTCCTTTAGTACAT
Source organism: Strongylocentrotus droebachiensis (assembly GCA_035222895.1). Classification (NCBI taxonomy): domain Eukaryota; kingdom Metazoa; phylum Echinodermata; class Echinoidea; order Camarodonta; family Strongylocentrotidae; genus Strongylocentrotus; species Strongylocentrotus droebachiensis. The sequence goes on from JAVYIG010004426.1 coordinate 4,918, forward strand.
GCTTCAATGAGAAACCATTTTCAAGGGAAACAAACAATTTGGTCTTGTGTTAGACAGGTGGTCACTAAAGCAGGTTAGACTGTATATGATGAGAAGAATAACCCTTTGCCTACGAGAACCTGGTGGTCCCTGTGTTAAGCCTATGGGACTTTCACAATGCAGGAGTCATCAGGTTAACACAGGGTACAGTATCTTACCTATAGGTTTCATGATGGGTAGACACCTGGTTGCCTCTAGGATCATCTTGCGATGGATCTCCTCCACGATACCGATGTCCATCAGGTCCTGCTCTTCAATGATACCACCACCCTGGAGAGATAAGATGCAAAAAAGAGGTATCATGGGAGATGAGACAAATGATAAAGGATAGTAGGCCTAATTTACATTTATATCCTGCTTTCATGATTTTATAACACACATTTCTAGTACACTCATTTTCAATCGACCCCAGCAGATAAAATCTTCGGTTCCTTGTTTTCAGTGTAGTATTCAATAGTTTCTGTGAGCAATAATAATACGGCAAAATCTGCATGAGTTGAATCTGTTGAGGCCGCAAACAATAATTTGACGTATTGCAAAATACGATTTTGGAAAGTGTAAATAAACACGTTTTGCATAGTTTGGACTAAAGACTTGAGACGACTTAGGGCAAATTTGACTTGTGTGAGTTTGAGTTATGCAGAGTGTACTGTAGTAGCCGTGCAATAATACACAACCTGAACTGTGCCACAACCCCATCCCCAACCCCCTCCCCCCCCCCCCTCCTATTTAGAGTGCACACCCCCTTTTTTTTTTCTTGTCAATAACTTATGAGGTAAAATGATCTGCACCTGAACACATTGGATACAATTTAATTTTGGTAAAACACACATCTTCCGTATACTCCAGCCCAAGTTATCACATGCTGGATTAATGTCCTTGTTATAATCTGAATTTATAATATATAGCCCTTATTATATTACACAATACAGTTTCTAAGCACTCTACAGATATTATTACCCTGGCCATAGGATTCGTTCCAACAATGTTCGCAAACTCCCTGGGAGTATTCCTACCATATGGTCACTTTGAGGGCATATGACAATTACTAACATAAACTTAGACAGTCGTCATCAGGTCTCTATTTGTCTCCTGGGTATGGAGTGGCAAATGTAGATTAATGTCTTGCCAAAGGTAATACTCACAATGAAGTCAAGATGATCGAACCCATTAGCGATGAGCATGTTTTCATACTGGCCTAGATTGAGACTATCCAGCCATGCACCAATACTCTGGGGCCCTCCTGGTCCTGGCAAAAAAAAGGAAAATATTGATGAAATAAAGCTTTCTCTCTCTTCTAGAATGATTAAAGATAAGAACAAGATGGCGCTGAACGAGAGCATACCGGTTGTAATGAACAATGAAAACTTATTCTAATTCACAAGAATGAATAACTAGAGGGTAACTCTTATAAACATGCATCTCTCAGGACTATCATCTCTCTCCCTTGTTACCCATTTGATAATTGCTTGTACCTCTCTCGGACAACTACCAGCTACACAACTACCCCCCCCCCCCCCCACACCCCAAAATACTACCCCCATGCCCTAACCCCCGCCCCCTTTACCAACTACCTGAACAACTACTCCTCAATAGCAAAACTACCCCCGACAACAATAATGTTGCTTAAAAGTGGAAAAGAATACGGTAGAACAGAAAATAAGAAGAACAACCTAACCCTTTTGTTGGTTGGTTAAATGAAAACAAAACACACGTATCATGGAGAGAGATAATAGGGACTTTTAGATTCGCACGAAGACAATAGGGATTGCTACGATCGACGTCCTTTTAATGCACTGCCTTGAATGGACGTCACACGTATCAGTCCACGCAAATCTAAAAGCAGTGAAAAAAATACACGGGGGCTCAGGGCGAATTTGCCCCCGAAATGCCCAAAAGAGCCCCCGAAAATCAGAAAAGAGCCCCCGTAAATTTGCATAGAGTTCAATGCAAAACAAATTTTAGAGTGTTATTTTTATGCAGGCAAGCTTGAAAAGTAGCCCCCGAAAAATAAATATTAATTTTTTCCCTGTCTAAAAGTCCCTATTATAGAAGAGAAGAGACAGAATTGCAGTGAAACCTGTATATAAAGGTCGTGCAAGGGAGACAAGAAAAGCAGCATTTAGGGGCAGGTTGTCTTTAAGTACAGGCTCCCACTGAACATGTTCCAATGAGAAACACTGTTCAAGGAAAACAGAAATGTGGTCTTTATAGACAGGTGGTCGCTAAAGAAGGAGTCAATGTAAATGTGAACAGTGCACCATACTAATACAGAAATAGATGCCATTTTATTTACCGTCAAACATCTTTTCAAAATCCTGCTGGAAATCTCTGACGTACACAGACTCTCTGACTAAGCCTGCTCCAAAAGAGTTCATTATACTCTCGATCTGAAACAGAGAAAGTGAAACATACTGTTATTACAATCATGATGATAATAATATGAGGGTATGTTTGAGCATGCATGAAGGTGTATACCAGTGCCTACAATATTTTGATATGTAATCCACAAATGTTAGTGCACATGTTCCGCTCCCTGGGGAGTATTCCATATGAATCTTATATATAATTTACCATTGACCAATGATTCTTTCTACTTGCACTCCTATCTGTCAATGGTTACTAGTTACAGTAGAAGCCTGTTTGGACTACATGCAATTTATACAAAACTTGTACATGTAATTAAAGATCATTAGAAACTAGTTTCAAAGAGGTGAGTTGACACGGCGGTTAGCCAATCATCAGTGCACGCTCACAATAAGCCCCGCCGAGTTATATGAATTTTGTACGATATGATTTTTAGACTAGAGCGGGACCCTGATATTTTATTGAGTTAATTATGTCTCTATGCCCTGTCAAACCGAAAGTTGCAAGCCCTAAATATGGCAATTTTGTAAGAAGAGGTATCTGTGTAAAGATCTGAAAATACACATAATGATTCATCCGAATGAAGTGCTCCTCAAGACAGAACATTAACATACACATACAATGTACACGTAAGTTGTAATATCCATAATCAAATCATTTTAGAGATACACACCTTATACTATTTTTGATATTATACAGGGTAGCACACATTTCACCAATCATTGTATATATATTTAAAATATATAGGAGTGGCCCTAGAATTGAACCTTGAGGGACTTCCCTCATAACTTTTGAGGAACTAGACATTGCCTTTTTAAAACAAACCGTATGTTCTCTGTCGGACCGATATATGATTCAAACCACTGAACTTTGGTATTACACTATTACAGGATAGAAAACCACATGATGAAATCATTAAATCTATCAATGTACCATTCAGATAACAAGTACGGTGTACCGCATATGGATATCCTACACTATTGTTTCCTATGAAAGTGAAACAATACAGTAACAAGGCAACGCTAAGTGTTTAGATTAAGATTTCACAACCACCTGTGGGATTTTTTTCTCATTTTGTAGTTGATGTTTTGCCTACGAAACAAGACAAATTACAATATTTAAATTCCTTGTTATTTGAGGACCAAAGTCCTATATTTCCTTCTGATTAAATATACTATGTAAACTTTGAGGTTTGTGATACTAAGAAATGGTACAACCGTACCTGTACCTGGTCAAATATTGACATCAACTAATTTCTAAGACTTTTTTGGGATTCAGAGTCATTACAATAACATGAACTGTGTACATGTATATGTATAGCACATAGAAACCGATCGGCCACTTCATAGATACCATCTTCACATGGGTAGATAAAGGTCATTTGTACGAAACGGTAAAACTTTTTGAGATGACTACTAGATAAGTGCTCATCGGCGGTACATTGTATGATATACGGGTTGAAATATTCTTTTCAAGAGGCCAAAGAACAGGTATCCATGAAGCACCTCCATCATTTTGGCAGTGACGTCTCGTATTCTAAAATGCACAGAGTTTGGGACGTCTCCATGTGTAAAAGATCTGTGGATATTTGGGGCTTATTTTGTAGTGGCTTAAAAGCAGGTAAAAATGAAAAAAATCAGTGATTTATTGAGACCTAAAGAATTACATGAACTGTATGGGTTAAAACGATTTGCTGCCTCAAATCAGACAGGGGTATTATCAATAACTTACCTGGTCCCATTCTGACGAGTCATCCAGACTCCCGACGATCGGCTCGTCTCCCTTTGCCTTCCCAAGTCCATCGCTCAACGTCCCGTTCATCACAGACATCCTGCCGGCGAGGGCACCAGAGCGATCAACGCCCGGACGGAGGCGCGAGAATCGGTCCTGCTGCGACAGAGAGAAGGTACGGCTACCACGGTTTGAACCGTAAATTAAACCTGGAATGAACAAAAAAGAGAAGACGAGAATGATTACACACGTATACATGTAAGAGCCTAAAGTTAGTTCTGCATGAAGTACATGGTATACAAGTAGGCCTTGTAAACAACATTGTCTGCTCACATTCAGAAGGGCTTTAACTCTGTGTACAAGTGTACATGCATAACTTAACACCCTTCTGGCTCTCACCAGACTGGATACGTACAAGAGTTCAAACACGATACCGTCAACCCTAACTTCATTTCAGCATGCATACAACTTTCACAAATATGATGTTTCATGATCGCTAATACTTAAATGTTAAGACAGCATGTATACGCTTGCAGTAAAGAAACCAGGGGACCGACAGCTTTAGGTCCTCTTTGAGGGACTAATGAGAATTATAAGGCCTTAAAGGGCATGACTGCATTGACTCAATTTCGAACCCGGGAACTCCCGGTTACGAGACCACTCCTCTATCACTAAGCCATCGTGCCTCCATTGCAGATGGTTGCATTTGCAAGTTCTTGCAACAAAATGGCTGCTCTTTACACCTCAAGAAAAGTTCCACATCATGAAATCTTCTGGTTATCCTGTGGACATCAAGATACTCTATATATGACCTTACCATATCTTAGCTGATGATCCTTTGGTCAAATTAAGACTGAATTAAACCAGCAGGAAACAATTCTCACTAATTTCCCGTGAAATAGCAGCTTTTGGATGGAAAGAAAATACATGTATACATAAATCATGTACATCTACTGTACTGATATATGAAGGCCTATCTATATGTGTACATTTAGCATACAGAACACTGTACTTAAAATAACTTGTCCTCTTTTAAGAACTCTTCATGACCTATATTGCACATAACAAGTACCATGCATTCCACTCTATTGCTCACTATGTTATGAGCGTTAATTTCTTAATCCTGGGGGATTACCCTTCATAATTGGTGATGATGTAATCATCTCCCTTGGCCTCACATGACCTCATGCATTGAGTTTCTATCAGGCAAGGTGAATCTAGTTTGCAGGTGGCACAGGCGAGAATCTCTCTTCCTGTGTCAATTTACCAGATTTAAACATTGTGGTATTCTGAAAACAATGTTATCTTATATGTTAGAACTTTAATAGAAAAACACTGTTAACTGTTTAGACAATTTAAATTAAGCAAAGTCATTGGTTAATGTTTCCCAAGTCTGGCTGCATTCGCATCCAAGGTAAAAGAGATAATGTTTCTGTGCAGGAACCAATGGTAAGTGTTACCGTAGTTATGATAATTAATATCATTTGTCATAACTATTTTTTTTCTTCTTCAGAATACAGAACATGTACATAATTTTTGAGTGGCATTAACATATGATGCATTTCAAGAACAAGAAGTTGATGATTCATTTTTTTCTTTCACTGTATCCTGTTGTTTTTGTTATTTTCGGAAATACAACCAAAATTATTATAACACGGTAATCCAAAGTGAGTATGGGAAATGAGACTAGTATATGATCACGTACAACTCTATGTGAGGCTAGAGAACTGATGTGGCTGGAGATTCTCGCCTGCAACACAGGCATAATCTCTCGTCATTTGTGTATTTAAAAGTGCCTGCACTGTGAAACTGCACCTTATAACTTGTTTCACTATTACCAAAACAAATATTCTTTGAATTCATTAGAAAGATATTAAATTACAGTTGGCCTCTACATCTTACAGTGTTAATTATACAGCTATAAATGTTTAAATCAGTCAGACGTACACCAAGTTCAATTGCGATGGTTTACACAAGAAAATCTACTACCGGTATACAAAAACAACTTCCAAAATTCTAACTCTGTTTAACTCTACCTCCATTATTCCACGCTCAAATAAAAAAAAATATATAAAAACAAATCTTTCTGAATCCATTAGATAGAAAGATAAGTACGCGTATTGACTAAGCTCCTTACCTCTTGGAGGCAAAATTGCTCAAAATAATACATCCACTGACGCAAGTTCTAGTGTCAATATGACAGGAGACAATGATATACAATTATCTTTAATGCTGCCTCCATTGTTCCACTCTTACCAGTATATACAAAAGTCTCATCCTTTGAATTCAATAGAAAGATATATATTCAAGTATAGAGTAAGCCACTTTAGCTTCCAATGTAACTTATAGACAGCCAGTGTCGTTCACAAGAAACACAAAGACGTAATGACCATTTCCAAACTTCTGTTTAATGATATCCTCATCTTTGGAATCCATTAGAAAGAGACATATTGAAGTAGAGAAGGCCACTTCAGTTTCCAATGTTATAGACAGGCAGTGTCACAAGAAACACAAACACATAAACAACATTGCCAAACTTCTGTTTGATAAACTTCTGTTGAATAATATCTCAGTTATTCCTTGCTTGATTAAAAACATAGCATCCTTATGAATCAATTAGAGAGAATGATATTCATTTCAGGTCCAACATCGTGGAAACACGACTGTTCCAAACAACAGACACTATAGGCATGACTACGAGTGTTACAGGAAATGCTAACATGCAATAACCGACTTCCCAAATTCTGTTTAAAGCCACTTCCATTATTGCACGCTTCATGTATATTTTGAAAGAACAATGTTTACACAGCTTAGGGAATTTACACAAGAGACATGTTCCTGATCAAAGGTTGAAAAATGAATAATTAGGGTAAGCCGACTGATGGATTGGTTACTGGGGGGAAATCTTTCTTAAAGTGGGACTGCACTATTTGTAGCTACTTGCGCCCTCTATGGAGCAAACAATTCCTAAACGGTGCCCGTTGTTCCCCCATGATCCTTTATGTTAATTGAGACCTGATTTGATGAGATAACCACCTGTCAGAGACCTTGCAGGGAGGTCTAATCCCTCCTGGCCAAACTAGTGCAGAAGGGCTTTAATATATAGCTTCATTTACACTGCAAGCGAAAATCATTGAATTTTCTCATATTCCGCTGTTTTGGCAGTAGTCGCTAAGCAAGTTGACTACAGTGTGATTGCATGCATGCAGAGTAGTATCAAGTCGTGCACTAAAAAAATTGTAATGAGCTAACACCAACATTTTTTTAAACGGTTTTTCTAGTAGTGTATAAATGGCAGTCCAAAAATCCATGGTTTTGTTAATGGTGTTTGGGCTGTGCAAATGGGCCAATTGTTGCTGAGAAATATATGGCTGTGTTTCTCAAAGTAGGTTTGAAGAAAAACAGAAGAAAGCTGAAGACTTTATGGTCATGCGATCACATTGTGTAAGAAACGTTGTGGAATCAATCAGAAAAGGTCACGTAGCATGTAAGTATTTGTGTGTACTGCAAGGTTCTGGAGTCATCAAATTCATGATAAATTTGGCCCAGTCTTGGTAAAGTAACAAGCACTGTACACAGAAAGATGTATATGGGACTACACAACATGTGCGCGATATCTATCAGGTCCAAAAAGATATAATAATTTACCAAACACACATTGTATATCAATTAGTAGGCGGTTTCCCGGTAAAATTTGTATCATCACGTATTAGTCAAAACATATTCTTTAACATGATTGGTAATAAGAGCTTCCATTTCATTTTTTTGAGAGGGGGGCATTTCCAAAACAGGTCTTTGCCTTTAACATTAACATGCTTCTGACTCATACCAGACAATACAAAATATAATGGCAGGACAGCCACAAATGCTGTAAGATCAAAAAATAGATATCAGATCAAGGAAAGCTTTATGCGGTTGCACTTTGGTCTTTGGACTCTCATTGCCATTCAACCCATCTCTGTTATTCATAATCAATGAGCGGTTTATCAATTCATATGTCAAGTTGTCAACCCTGTGACACTCCTATCAACATTGCTAGCACTTCTTTTGTCTCCTTGCACAGTTTACATTGTGCTGTAAATAGCAAGAGGGGCTAAGTCAACAAAGACAAAATGCCCTGCTAACTCTTATTTTTTCACATTCATTTGGTATTCCTGGGCCCTCTTTCATAAAGCTTGTTGTCAATTAAAAATGATAAATTTCTATGATAAATTTGCACTCAGCCAATCAGAAGCCAGGATTTCCATAGCTCATAACAGTCATTGAAACTTGTTATTGATAACAAGTTACAATGAAACAGGGTCCTGGTGCAGCTACCTGTCAGAAGATTATACATTGTCAGCTTTAGATTTAGAAGGACATAATTTGCATTGTATCTTTGATTTGTGTTTTTGCATACATGTACATGTATAGTTTATCATCTGTTCAGAGCAAAAGGGCATTATGTGTACAGTATATGAATATTCATCAGGCTCCAAACATATGACATATACAGTGTACATTCTTTCCACTGGGTTCCCTATGTATCTACAGGTATTACGTTCATGCTCCTATTTATACAAAGACGAGAGGAATATTCACAGCATCCTAGCAATCTTACTTGACCTTCCGATCGAGAGCCAGAAAGACATTAATGTGCATACTACTGCATAGAGTTAACACCCTTCTGTATCACAAGTGACAATGTAGTCTACCTATCATTCAGGCAATTTAAGTTCTTGTATTGAAATGAAATGAAATTTCACAAGCTATAGCAGTGTATCGTCAACTCTGTGGTAAATTATGAGTTCTCAACAGATAATATTGATTTCATGCCCCTACCCTGCTATTTCTCTCTCTCTCTCTTCCTCCCCTCTCTTCTCCATAGAGTTAACACCCTTCTGTCTCTCAGGTGACAATGTAGTCTACCTATCATTCAGGCAATGTAAGTACTAATTATAAAATGAAATTTCACAAGCTCGGGAAGTGCATAGGGATGTTATATCGTCTGTTAAGAGCCAGAAGGATGTTAGCTCCCTTCTAGTTCTCAGCAGATTACATAATAATCTGATAAGCACTGTATAGAGAAATACAACTATTTATGAAGTAAGAGTCTGTATTTGCAGACTAGCAAAAGCTGGGCCAACTTCACACCCAGCCATGCACTCACTACATGAAAATTCATGAGACCCTAGTGGACGCTGGTTGACCACCAGGAATGAAGAGGATGAGAGGGCACGTGTACAAGGCAACAGCTCCCTCGCCTGGCCCCTGGTTATAAAGCGTAGGTGTGAATCGATCTTACAGCGACATCTATTTTACAAGATACGCAGGGGTATATGCATCTCATGAATCATTAATCAGTCGCTGGGGCATCTCTATTATACATGTATGCAGTAAGCTAGGCTAAGCAGCGGAAATGTGTATACCTGAAACACAGAAATGGCAAGGATCTTTGTTACATCTATCCCTTTATTCCTACAATGAATAGATTTGTAATATTTCTCCCGATATTTCTCCTGATATTTCTACATTCTTGATTTATGTTTTCATTTTCAGCCTCTTCATCTGGAATGCATAGATGGGCAAGATCTTTGTTACAGTGTATTCCTTTATTCCTACAACAAATAGATATGTATATTTCTCCATTCTTGAATTTATGCTTTCTCATTCCAGGCTTCTTCATCAAACCCTGTTTTTAGAAGCAATTAGAAGATTTGTTGTGTATCTACATCATCACAATTTTGTAATTTCTCTGTTGAAATATAGTATTTGATATGGTACAGAGCTAAAAGTATTACCATAACACTGCTCCTTCATTTCAAAATCTGTAATATACAAAATCAGACCATCCTCTGCATTAGGGGAAGTTCTAACACAGTTTCTCTTAAAATGTGTCTCTCTAAATATAGGAGCTCATGATTATATTCAAAATACAAAGAAGCTAACTATGCATAAAACCTTGCTGGTCAATATACCCCCCACCCCCACACGAAAACAAGAAAGAATTATGTCTCTGCTTGGTCTGGTGTTGTTCTCTGTTGTTCTCTTTGATTTGACTGAGGCACATACAGAGTTCTAGTATAGTTTCTCTTTACAGTTCTCTTCCCGGTGAATTGCTGTTTGGTCTTCACCCAGCCGTCTACTATTCACATGGTCTAATAATGATTTTGTCTACCTATCATTTAGTCTAATGACCATTTTGGCTAATAGTCTTTTGGTCAAATTTCCATGAAGGGCCTAAACAAAAAAGATGTTGTATTGCCCTTTGCGAATGACCCAAAAATCTTGAAATCTAAGGTCGGCTTTTAAATGTTTTTATTTTTAAAAAACCTTTTAGAAGATTAAAATGCATTAAGCATAAAACTGAGACATATCAGCCCAGAGAGGGAGGGAAAAAAGAAAGAAAAAAGATTTCTGACCCACCCATGTTTTGGCAGCTACAGGGCAATACAACATCATTTTTGTTTACCAGTAGGCCTAGCTAGTATACACTCTTATTTAGTCTACTACCCATTTGGTCTATTGTTCATTAAGTCTTATAACCAGCTTGAATAATTCCCATTTTGCCTACAATCAATGCAGTCTAATAATCATTTAATGATTACTTTTTAAGGCCATATGGATGGTAGACAAACTGGTTGTAGACCAAACGACAATAAACCCTCTTCTCCGTTAAGCGAGCTCTAGATAATCTTGAGTTCTCTCATCTTCCCAACCCAGCGATGACCATCCAGCGGTGCAGACCATCCTTGCATGTCAGGGTAGGATTGGTTTGAAGAAACACGAGAAGGTCAACAAGATTGCATGGCTGCTGATTAAAACCAATGCTTTCTTTAAATGTGTCACTGTATACTGGCCCACATCAGCAGAACCAGTGGATAGTTGTAGCATGGTTGAAGACAGTTGTAGTAGTATGTACACCATCTAAGAAACATGAATTGCCAAGCCTACATACTATCTATTTATTTATTTATTATTTATTCGGCAATTCACCAAAAATATAACAATGTAAATATAAGTAAACAAAAATTAAGAAAATGTCAACTGGCCCATATCAAGCTGAACCATGCAGTTAATGCTGCCATCTTATCCTTTCTTGTGAACATAAATCTATAGAATTTACTTACCGGGTAAATTGTTTTCAACCAAATTCAGATGTACATTCCCTTTTTTTTAAAGGTTTTTTAAATACACATTAATGATAGATGGTTCGAACTAGATGACAATAAACTAAAACATAAACACAACTGTACATGTATGTATTTTATCCAAATTTTACTTGGAACTTATATAACAAGGCCTATTACATGATCCAGGGGTAAATTTACTCTCAGTCTACATGTATTTTGATCAATGGGGAGAGTAGCATTAATGTGAACTTGACTTGTCAGGGAAATATACCCTGTGTGCTGAAGGTAAACAGAGTATATACCATGACAGAACCCAGTACTTTGAGCACTGCTGGAAGTAGTATTAAATGTAAATATGAACATGGCTCGTCAGGGAAATATACCCTGTGTGCTGAAAGTAAACAGAGTGTATACCATGACAGAACGCAATACTTTGAGCACTGCTATAAGCAGTATTACAGGTAAATGTGAACATGGCTTGTCAAAGAAATGATAGTGTGTGTATGTGTCAACTGTAAACACCTTGAAAGAATTCCATTCAGTAAGTCAGTCAAGGAAATCAAGATTGGAGCCTCACATCATCTTCAGAGAGCTAGAGGAGCATTCACACTAAGAAGATAAACTTCAGACTGTCTACTACTACTACATCTACTACTACTACTACTACTACTACTACTACTATGCTTCTACTACATCTACTACTACTACTACTACTACATCTACTACTCCTACTACATCTATTACTCCTACTACTACTTCTACTACATCTACTACTACTACTACATCAACTTCTACTACTACTACATCTACTACTACATCTACTACTACTACTACTACTACTACTACTACGCTTCCAATACTATTTCAAATACTACTACTACATCATCTTCAGAGAGCTAGAGGAGCATTTACACTAAGCAGATGAACTTCAGTCTGTCTGGCTACTACTACATCTACTACTACTACATCTACTACATCTACTACATCTACTACTACTACTACATCATCTTCAGAGAGCTAGAGGGGCATTTACTCTGAAAAGATGAACTTCAGCCCTTAGAAATCTACAGTAGATGGCAACATACTATACTGGTTATTAGACTAAATGAAAATACACCAATTAAGTGCCTCTTAGTCTTATTAGAGATTAGGCCAAATAGAGATTAGACCAAACGATAAGTAGATGAAATGATTATTAGACCAAGTGGATAGTAGACTGGTTGGGTGTAGACCATATGGGAATATACTAAATGGGTAGTAGCTACACAAATCAAATTCCCTTTAAGCATTGCAGGAATAACAAGAATTCTAAACAGAGCACTCTGGAGGGCAGACAGGTGTAGCACCCTCTTCTGCGCTCAACATTGAGGGCACTGCACCTTCTTAATATGCTCCTGATTAAAGTGCTGGTCAGACCTCACTGATAAAGATAAACCAAATGCATATTGTTAAACGATAACAATAATGATTCTGTCTATCAAGCGTGAGAGACGTCACATCTAAGGAGTAGAATTAGAGCCTCTTAGGTAATTGTTGAGGTTTTGGTGGCAAAAGGATTTCCAATGAGATGACAAAATTATTGAGGGCCCATTAGCATTTAGATTAGTGAGATCTGGGCCCCGTCTTACAATTGATATCAATCGCAACTATGTACATAAGAGATAGGAGACTGCAAACTTGCGATTGATTTGAGGACTTGCAATTAATTTGGATCACTACGCAACTATTTATAAGACAGGGCCCTGCCTGACCTATAACCATGATTTATGATGTTTTTGAATGCCTTTTATGCATTGATCATAAAAAAGGAGGCAATTTGGGAACAGTATATTGGTATATGGGTGAGTTCTGACCAGTGCTTTATGGCACAGTACCCTTCATGCCCTCTCACCGCTCCAGGAGGAACAGGTGAAGCTGAGATAGCTTCATTTGCAGCGCTCTCAAAATACATTCTATATCTATAGGTGGGACTACTGTTGGAATGCCATAGCTTGATACTGTCGTTTGATCGACCGAAGCTATCGCATTCTAACACCTACATATTGCTGTTGAGAGCCAGAAGGGCATTAAATCTGTGTGTAGAGCATAGAGTTAATGCCCTTCTGGCTCTGAACAGAAGATGGACTTTAGAAGGGGTTGAGACACATTGAATGTCTGGTATGGCAGTCAAAGATATCCGGATAAATCAAGAGCAACCTTTTATAAATAAACCATCTGTGAGGAGCGCAAAGTACATGACACGATAAGGCAACAGCCTGTACTTCTGCAGCCAAAATGGGGATGATATTGAATAGATTCTTAAGTGTGTGGTTTCACCATGCGGGTAGTCCTGCAAAACACATATGGTGGAGATTTTTTTAGTTACGGTAGCATCTACAAGACAAGCAAACCTATGGACAATCTACCTGTGATTAAAAACAAAACAAAATCACATGGGTTTGGTTGTAGACTTGGATTAAAGATTACTTCTGCAATCTCTTTTAACTTGTATATCAGTCTTGTAAATCTATCCAGTTGAATAAAATATAATAATTGCTGTTTAACATAATATATTTAATGCATGAAGTCACTTCTAGTGTTAAATCAAGCCCAACTCTGAATACATTTAAAAGGAGATACAAAAAATTATGTTTTTGTGAATAGTATTTTATCATTTATATATATATATATATGTATGCAATCAGGTGTTAGGTGTTAGGTGTAAAGTGTTAAGTGTTATAGATTAGGCTTGAGTCGGTACGGTCGATCACACCGGGACCCGACCGTTGCCGTCGGGTCCCGGTTTCGTTTTTTGAGAACCGACGCTCCGAAAAAAATAATGAAATATGTAAGAAATTGCAGTTTTGCACACCACTAAAATCATTTCACCTTGAAACTTAAGTATTTAATTGTTACCAATCATATTCTAGCTCATCCTGAATCAATCCGAACTGCTGATATAAATATGGGTTGCAAAGCAGTTCGCCCCATGGGGTTTGTTGTTGCCAGCTGCTAGCTAGCTACTGTACTGGCCGGGTCTCTCGGCAGGATTAATAAATCAGGTTGAAAAAAACATTAATGTTTGAATAATAAAACGGCTTTCTAAAAAGTACTTCTTTACAACATACCGATCGAATAATTTTTAAAAGACAAAATGGATATTATTTCTTTGATTTTGAACACCGCATGCTTCTTTTAAAAGCTGAAAATTACTTGGTAATCACAAGAAGTTCGATACGGATAGCTGTTGCAAGGCAAGTTCAGACTAGTCTCGGAAAAATGCGCAGTGCTCCTCGTAGTTAGCTGTAATCCGTGCCAGAACGAACACAAACAAAGACGTGATCGTAACGAGAAAAAATCATTAAAAACTACGAGAGCACAATTGGAAAGACAACTACTCAAAATTATCGTAAGCAGATACATAACTTGGAGGAATAATACAATAGTTGTCCAAGAAAAGCCACAGAAATAGTGATATTTAAGGAGTTACTATAGGTACAATCATTATCGGAATGGGCCTGCTGATATGTCCGAATTACACGTTATTTGGTTTCTAGCCTCGTGTTCTAACACGAGGCTAGAAACCAAATAACGCCCTCTACGGTAAAAAGCAGTATAACAAAGGATTCGAATATTTGCAGCAAGCCCCTTGCGATAAAAATGTACCCAGTTACTCCTCGATTATCACAATTTCTTTGGCATTTCTTGGGCGATTATTGAATTCTTTGTCCAAGTTATTTATCTGATTATCGTAATTTTGAGCAGTAGTTGTCTTTCCAATTGTGCTCTCGTAGTTTTTAATGATTTTTTTCTCGTTACGATCACGTCTTTGTTTGGATTCGTTCTGGCACGTATTACAGCTAACAAGGAGCACTGCGCATTTTTCCGAGACTAGTCGGAACTTGCCTTGCAACAGCTATCCGTATCGAAACTTCTTGTGATTACCAAGTAATTTTCAGCTTTTGAAAGAAGCATGCGGTGTTCAAAATCAAAGAAAAAATATCTATTTTGTTTTTAAAAATTATTCGATCGGTATGTTGTAAAGGAGTACTTTTTAGAAAGCCGTTTTATTATTCAAACATTAATGTTTTTTGACCCGATTTATTCAACCTGCATGAATAAAAATGGCGGCTCGATCGCTGTCTTTCTATTTTTGCTCCAGTTTTTTTAATTTTAGAGGCACGATAATGGCACTAAACATCGCCAATCATGGATTAAAATAATGTCAAATGGAAGAATATACCGATCTGTGCCGAGGTATGCATGTGTTGATTTATTTGACTGATAAAAAAGGTCACTTTTAAGGGACATACTGATGATATGCGCTTTTTATAGAGGCAAGTGACAAATCCTGCGAGCTGATTTCGGGACACCGGGTCCCGATCGGTGCAAGGCCGTCGGGACCCGGTTTATAAAAATCCCGACATGACTCAGGCCTATTATAGATTAAAATTCTTTTTATGTCACAAGGGACCAGCACTAAGACTTAATTGTTCTTTCTTGCTGGTTCCTCATTCGTATATTTATTTGTATTTTATGTTTATCTTTCGTTATGTTATTTGTATGTTCTTTACTTATCTGTAAATATCAATGTTATAATTATGTATGTTTTTATATATGATGAATGGAATAAAATGAATTGAATTGAATTGAATTGAACTTCCTTCGTTTTTAATAGTTATTATTGACCTAATGTATGTCAATGCACATTTTATGACTAGATGTCATGTTTTCTTGTATTTAATTGTAAATGCAACAATAAAAGTCTCCTCACTTTTCCAATTTGTGTTTTCTTCAGAAAAAACAAAATTGTTAAATTTAAATTTAAAATCTATTTAATTGAATTGAAAAACCCATATCCCTTCCCGTTACAATCTTCTTCTGAATCCCCAACAAAATAAAATTTCCATGCATCAAATTACAATCTTAACAATTACTACATGTACCAGTAAGTTACAGAAACCTTTAGGAATTAAAGGTTGAGAAGCAATACAGAGTAAATCAAGGGCATTCAAATAGGAAAATACTGGCAGTATATACTGAGAAAATCTTTAAAGGTAAAAACAAAGCTACAAAGCTAAACAGTTGAGATGCAAAAAGTGATCAAAACAAGACAAACTTGTGAGATTTAGGTCAAATAAGAGCTGCATAGGAGGGTTAAGTATTTGATTGAAAGAGAATAATAATAATAATAATAATAGCTAGTTGTTATATAGCGCTTTTCAGGACTGAAGGCTGCATAGGAGGGTTAAGTATTTGATTGAAAGAGAATAATAATAATAATAATAATAATAGCTAGTTGTTATATAGCGCTTTTCAGGACCGAAGGCCCTCTCAAAGCGCTTTACAGATATATATATTATTATTACCCTGGTCATCGGATTCAGGCACACAATGTATGCACGTTCTCCACTCCCTTGGGAGCATTCCAGCCAGGCGTCATTTTTACAAGCGCACACTTGCTAATCTAAGCACATTAGCTTTCGCTTCCTACCGGGTACCCATTTAACACCTGGGTGGAGAGTGGCAAATGGAGTTCAATGTCTTGCCAAAGGACATTAGTGCGGCGGTGGGACTTGAACTGCGGACCTTGTGATCCACAGTCCGGTGACATATCCACTCGTCCACGACATGACACGGGAGGGAATAAAGGCGATGGTAATAGAAGATGTATTCTTGAAGGAGTGAAAAGCAATCACATAGAGAGACGTTAAGATCAGTCTGATGTGATGACATTTGTTTCAATTGAGTGCATCTAGCTGAGTCACGCAGCTGAATATAGCAGGCCGGCCGGGATTGCAGGCCAATACCTGGACCATGTGATAGGGAAGCTGGGGACCTGGAAGGTAGTCTGTATGCTCAGACTCTTATTCAACACTTAAACACAAGTCCATAAAGCCTTGAGCTTAAAGCCCCACTGTGCACTACTTATAGCTACTTGCGCCCTCTATACAGCAAACAATGCCTAATCGGTGCCTGTTGGTCCCCCATGATCCCCTTTTTCTCATGTTAATTGAGAGCTGTCTTAATGAGATAAACACCTGTCAGTGACCTTGCAGGGAGGTCTAATTCCCCTAGCCAAACTAGTGCAGACAGGCTTTAAAGCTAATTTTGAGCTCTGCTATGGGAATTGTATGTCAAGAGAAGATGGCTATAATTCATTCTGGATTGTTTATCCTGCAATAGATTGATTGTTTGAACCAGTAAAATAAAAAGAACCTCCCAAAACCTTGCTAGAAATTATCTTTAATAAAACAAAAAATAATTATCATTTGCAATTAGGGACCCGTGTTATAAGCACATAGTGTCAAGCCTACTTACTTTGATTTCCTTATCTTTCTACACTCATTTCTCAGTCCCTATATATTTCTGCCAAAATAGTTTGGTACATGTCCTTTATTTGTAATCTTGAACATTTAAAGTTTTGTTAGATTCTATGAGAATTTATTTTCTATATTTACCAGGACTCAGGTTTATCTTTGAGCTAATTAATTGTGCTTTCAAGTGAAGCTATAGCACAGAGCCTATGGTGTACAGGAGACCGTGGAGTGCTCATAGTCTTACTCTTCAGACACTCTGCAAAGCATTTAACGACTGACAAGGGTCTGCGCATGCAGACTAACAGCAAGGAGTGACTGCACTATTAGCCTCTGAATTCAGCACAGAGAAAATGTGAGCTAGTAGTCTCTGTTATCAGACAGAAACAAAACTCAGCTGTGACTTATTACAAAGATAGAGGTTCAATAAGCTTCAAAATGACTCTACAAATTCTATTTAACTAATTTTAGGTCGCTAAACGTAGATTTCAAATTCTGTTAACCATATTGACTATTTTATACTTTATTATCATATCCACTGATGTTATGCAATAATCTTTCTTGTGAGGTGAGTAAACAGAGCTCCGCATCAAAAGACTATACACAGACATCACATCTCACTAAACATTGTATAGTCTGGAGAATCAAATGAAATGAAATGAAATGAAATGAAATGCATTCTGTACGCATGGATGCTTTAATGTTCAACTCATTGATATGCGTGTTACATGTACTTTCCGCTCTAGATACCGAATCATTTTTATACGATATCAAAATACTATGCCTAGTATTGTCTTCAGTAGAATATTGATGATTTAGTGAACAAATGTTTGCATGGCAGGTACTGTCAATAAATCATATATTGGGAAGGATATATCGTTCATGCTTTCAAGAGATAAATTACATGTATATTATCTCTAATCATAGATTCACAACGATCGTAACATTTTGTTTTCGTTCAAAAATATGCATGTACTTGACCAGTTTCACTAAATATTCAATGTGTCATTGATCTGTTACAGATCTAAAGTTTAAAATTCCATGTTGATTTATCATGATGTAGTACGGTATGCTACATGTACATCTATCAATTTATTTTACCTGGTTTATGAATGGATAAATGGTATTCTTCAAAGTGGTTGGAAGAATCTTTGATGAGGCCAAACTAAAGATATTCCCATTTTAATTTTCAATTTATATGTTAAGTGTTAAGTATTTTGAGTAAGGGATGTATGACACATGCTCCAGCCACAAGTGCTACCTGGTCACTATATAACCACTCACTTCAACCTAAGACTAAAAATCTTAACTTCACCTAAACATAAACCACAATACTAAACCTGGTTTGTTGATTGTTTTACGACTGCTAAGAAAGCATTGTATGATCATAAGTAAGAAACCAGGGCACCGATGACTTTAAGTCCTCTGCTAGGGACTTGGTAATGAGTGTTGATGCCTTTAATACCGGAGGGCACTAACACATCAACTTGGTTTTGAACCTGGGACCTCCTGGTTCTGAGACCACTGCTCAACCACTGAGCCATCGCACCTCCCCCACCTAACCCTACACCGTAGATGAATAAAGCACACAGTTCTTGACATCAGAGGATTGGCAATGGTGATTCTATCTCTGGTCCTTGCAATGTTGTGGTTCATTAATTGATTGATCAACCGAAGTTCATCTGTGACACACCATTGATGGAGTCATATATCATCCCTTAAACAAGAGTACAGAGGCAAACGAGAGAGAAGGGGAGGGAGAGAGAGAGAGGGGGGAGGGAGAGAGAGAGAGGGGGGAGGGTAGAGAGAGGAAGATAGAGAGATAGAGAGGGAGAGGGGGGATAGAGAGAGAGAGAGAAAGAGACAAAGAGAAAAAGAGAAGGGGATAAGGAGAGAGAGAGAGAAAGAGAGGGGAGGGATAAAGAGAGAGAGAGAGAGAGAGAGAGAGATAGGAGAAAGACAGGAGGACAAATGCACAACAATGAACAAAGTGATTAGAGAGGCAGTTGACAGAGCGACAGAGAGGGATAGAGAGAAAGAAGAGGAATATAGAAAGAGAGTAAAAAGAAATGGAAAGGGGGAGAGGGACATCATAATCATCCCTTCAACAAGCATACAGAGGCAAAAGAGAGAGAAAAAGAGAGAGAAAAATAAAGAGAAAAAGAGAGAGAGAGAAATAGAAAGAAAAGAGAGAGAGAGAGAGAAATAGAGAGAGAGAGAGAAATAGAGAGAAGGAAGAGAGAGAGAGAGAGAGAGAGAGAGAAAGATAGAGAGAGAAAGAAGAGAGAAAGAGAGAGAGAGGGGGAGAGAAAGAAAGAGAGAGAGAAAGATAGAGAGAGAAAGAAGAGAGAAAGAGAGAGAGAGAGAGAGAGAGGGGGAGAGAAAGAAAGAGCAGGGTAGGGGCCTAAAATCAATATGTCCACATCTACTATAGACTACAAACTCAAGATGGCTATATACATATCAATACAATATATATGTACAAGAATGAAATACTGGTGTAATTGAGCGCAATTTTGTCTGCATATATATTATCAAAAGAGAAAAATGCATAAGCCTTTTCTTTTCTATCGAGGAGGCGCGATGGCTCAGTCGGTAGAGCAGTGGTCTCGTATCCCGGTGACCCGGGTTCGAAACCAAGGCGATGCGCTATTGCCCTTTGGTAGGGCATTAGTCCTCACTACCTGGTCCCTCGGAGAGGACCTAAAGCCATCGGTCGTCTGGTTGCTTACTTACAAGCATTTATGCTTTCTTAGCAATCAGGTAAAATAACCACCACCACCTTTTAATCATACTACAGATAAAGAGAAATAGCACCAAAAGTAAACAAAATTGCCAACAACCGTCAAAATCATATTCTCTATAATGAATTTACCAAAAGCAATTGAAAAGGAATATAAAACTGTACACATCGAGGCATTTAATGAACATCTAATGTGGATCTGCCAACTTATAAAGGGGCTAATGAATATGTTGATCTGTTGCTCCCCATTACGACATGTATATCAGCATATATAGAAAGATGACATGCAGATTAGATCATTAGGAGATCAAAAGGCATTTCATGCGGTACCTATAATTCATGTAAATTGCATGAGAGAGATGAAGAGAGAGAGAGAGAGAGAGAAAGAGAGAGAAAGAGAGAGAAAGAGAGAGAAAGAGAGAGAGAGAGAGAGACGACACATAGGCCAATGGACACACACAAAATTGGGCTATACATTGCTGAAGAGCAGATAGCAAGGTAATATGTAATTATAGGGAGGCGAAATGAAATGAAATAGCCTGTGAAGAGGATATCATTTTAAGGCCAATTGATGGGCATGATACTGGACATATGACAGGAAAAAACAATTAATCAGTATTCTATAGCTTGATTAAGTCCTACATACGAAGGTCTTTTTATAAAAAAATAAATAAAAAAAAGGTTAAATCATTATGGAATTGGTTAAAGCTAAAGACCAGTTATGGTCATGTGATTGCATTGTGAAAGAAACGTTGTGAAATCGATCAGAAAAGGTTGATCATCTAGCATAGATGTACTGCAAGGTTCTGGAATCATCAAAATGATAAGATTTTTGGCCAAGTCTTCATGAAGTTAGAAGAATTGTACACAGAAAGATGTATATGGGACTACACGCACGTGCACGACACATGCATTTGTATCTCTCAACAGGCAAGAGATATACTAATTTACCAAATATATCAATTAGTAGGCGGTTTCCCGTCAACATTGTTATCATGTATTATTCAAAAACATATTCTTTCACATGATTGGTAATAAGAGCTTCCATTTCATTTTTTTGAAATTGGGGGCGTTTCCAATACTGGTCTTTACCTTTAAACAGCCCAGATAATCCAACCACTATTTGATTTATTTAGCAACACTTTATATTAATTTCTTCTATAACTCAACAGGGCTATATTCTGAAGAATATATAGGCCTATACATGTTATACTCACATTGATCAATGTCTAGTTTAAAGGTACTATGTCCCATTTGCAGGCCAACAAAATGAAAAAGTTAAATTCCAACTGCATTTGAAAGATAATACTAATTTAGAACTTCCCTAAAAAAGGTGGGGCTTGAAAATGTCTTCAAGTGGGAAAATAATGACTATTGGGTGTCAAATCGACTTTAGGGCTATAGAGCCCAAAAGTAATAGTCTAGATTTTCAGACAATTGTACCGAATGGTCATACGTTTTATGCTGCGCAAAGATTCAATCAGTTTAATCTTGGCCATCACAAGAAGTGGGTTATTGATGTAGACAAATGCTCATGTACCCTTTACAACTCTTTTCATGTATGTTATTACCAAAGAAGAAAAAAGGCTAGTCAGTCACTCAATAGTGTCTGACAGTGAAGTCTAGCAAGTAAAAGGGTTTCCTTGCATAATTAGAATATGAGGACACTGCTAACCTTTAAATTTCACAGATAGGACATACATGACATATTCATAATTCCTGCAAAGTTCTACAGAATTTGAGGTTGGCTGCAAAAGGGACATACACTGTAGTACCTTTAATAGGATACATGTGTATTCAGTCTAAGCACTGACATATCTCATAGATTCTGTTCATAGCCAGAAAGGCTATTTTGAAATAACAGAAAACACCCTTTAGGCTCTAAACACACAGTATTGCAAAACTGCTTACAGAATAACGCTCTGTTAAAACATATGTGTTAATGCCCTTCTGGCCCCCAAACAGTTGAAACTGTCTCCTGTTAATAATAACTCACTGTTTAAGTATATATTACCATCTTTGTGCTGCCCCTAGATCATGGAATAAATTACCACTAGAAATAAGGAAAGCCCCATCACTATATAATTTTAAATCAAAACTGAAAACTCACAGGTATAGAACAGCATTTACGAGCTCTTGCAGCGCAGTAGAATATATCCACATACATGTAGTTATTGTGCTTTACAAATGAATATTATTGTTATTATTATTTATCTCTGTAAAAAATAACCAGAAAATTTAGTTAATTGCCAATTAAGTAATCAGCACAAAGATAAACATTGTGCAAAGAACATTTGAAACGTTGCCAATTTTAGAGACGGCCTCAATGATTTCAACCACCAATTGGGATTTAGCTGTGGCCTGCATGTATTACCCAGTGTGTTATGTAGAGCCCATAGATAAACCATGTGAGAAGAAAAGCTGAAATGGTGCCAATTTGAGGAACAGACAGATCCAATGATTTACAAACACATCGTCCCTATTTTCACTAAGTGACGGTAGTGAGGAAAATCTGCATGCAAATTGTAGGCGATTTTCATTCACTACCGTCACTTTGTGAAAATAGGGATGAAACTCGGTTGACCTCGGTTGACCGTCTGCTCAAGCTTTTGCTTATAACGGCGACCTTCTGCTTTCTTTCTTTATACACGCAATGGCCCAACGTTTACTCTTACTCATGTATTATACATTTGTTTCTATATTTTGTATATTGTTTGCATACCTTATGTTTTATATAATTATCCATATTTGTTGTATAATTATTGATTTGTTTGATTGCAGAAAATAAAGTCTTTGAAATGAAACCATGTGAGAAGAAAAGCTGAAGTGATGCCAATTTGAGGAACAGCTAGATCCAATGATTTACAAACACATGTAGGAACATAAAACAGCAATACAACATTGACATACAGAAGGACAGATAAAAGTGATGTGGCAATATTATATATTGACTGTTCAGAGCCAGAACTTTGACACTCAGCAGAATCTACATACATTACAGATAAATATGATCAGACTTTATAAAAGTAAAATTGGCAATGTAGACTTGAAATATCAATGACACAACATTGTCAAAATTACATTTAGAGGAAAAAAGAAAGGCCTACCCCAAAATCCATTACATCCATCAACCATTTTCTGAGAAGACTTGAACCCTAATAAAATTAAGAATTTAGTAGTTTCCAATCCCCATGTTATCATATTTTTTGTTGTGGCTAACTGTATGGATGAAATATGCTTTTTCTTTAGAGTATAAAAAGCAGAACATTGAAGAAAAAATAAAATCACAACAATTCTCCCCCTTCTCTACTCTCCTGTTTTTTTCCCCCAAGTTATTATTGTAGGTAGGTAGCCTGTATCTTTTTTGTCCTTCAAAATCGGGACATGAAACTTTTTTTAAATGAGAGGAGGGGCCGGGGGGGGGGGGGGGCATATTCATGTACATTTTGGTAACATATTTACACTCCATGGAGCTGTTTTTTTTCTTCAACCCAACATTTAACAGTATTATACCAAGTAAGCCATTGCAAGGAAACATAATTTAACAGTATACCAAGTATTAAAGGAATGTGGTCTTCACAGTTCAAACACGTAAAGACAAGAAGACAAATTACACACAGTTTAAACAGATGACATGGAGAGAAAGAATAGGGAATAAGGAAAGCCATGATATAATGCACAGAAAAGGAAGATGTCTACATATAAGATAATGCTGGAGGTTCATAAAATACAATGTGTGCCTCACAGAAGATTATTTTTAGCAGGGAATTTCAAATATATTGATTTTGTAGGAATTCTTCAGCTGAAGCGCTTCTGCAGGGTATGCATGGAAATACAGAGGATCAGGAGGAGAGCCGGAAGGGTGCAGAGTTAATACCTTTATTGCTCTAAGATAACAATATAAAGAGATTTGTACACATATAGTCATAGTAACATAAAGGCAAGAAAATATGATAGTGAAATTTTCCACAGCCCAGTAAAAGAAGAAAAGTTTGATTTAGTATGGAAAGGAGGAAAGCAAAAACCCAGCTGACGAATTGACTCTAAGACCAAAGGCCCCTCAAACTGAAATTAAATTGGTTTCATGAACCCCAATTTCATGTTTAGGCCAATAAAACAAAAACATGTTTAGTGTCTGTTTTTTTTTTTAAATAGGAAGGAGCCGGAGGCCCTTTTTTTTCTTCTTTAAAATGGCCGCTCGGTACATTTTCCCTGACAGTCTGCCATTTTTCAAGATGGCCGCCGACATTAAAAAAAAAAAATCAGAAATAGATCCATTTTAGCAGTGTTTTTCATGTTTTTTTTTCTTCAAAATTTCCAAAAAAAATCATAATTAAAAATTAAAAATAAAAAAAATTAAAAAATACGAGGCGGCCCCCAAAAAGGAAGCGGGCAGGGACGCTAAACATTTTTTTCTTGTAATGGCTCTAGTGTTTGAGAGACCAAATGTCTTGAGGGTCAACTAGGTTATCCCTTAAACGGTGCGAGGAATATATACACATTATACAGCTACACAGAGAGGACATGGCTTGTTATTCAGTAATAAATAAATACCTGAGAATTGGCTTCTTATTGATCCTGGATGTGAATGAATGCAAGCAAACAGAAGAAAACAAAACACACAAAATATAAAGCAACGTTATAACACAAGCTATCAATGAATGCACACAATGATGTTATCATGTTAAAAGTCATATACTACTTTATACATCTACTGCTGAGTGCTAGAAAGCTGTAGAACGAGAAAAGCTTGATCATTAACTAACACTATTGGCTACAGCGTAAGGACTGTTGTTTTATTCTTTCACACTCTCACTTCAAATATGAAGCAACATTATCTATGAACAATGTACATACACTATCGATGAATGCATGTTATCACATAATACTAGTACTATACTGCTGAGTGCTAGAAACATTAAAGGTTACAATTTTTAATGAAACATTCAATGTATTTCTTTTCTTGGGGAATGCAGAGCAGACGTTTTGTATGATAGCAAGAACAAGGGTGACGTCTCTTAATACATTGAACACATTCTCAACACCCTTCTGGCTCTCAACAGACTGGGGGCTACTTTTCAAGCTTGCCTGCATGAAAATAACATTCTAAAATTTGTTTTGCATTGAACTCTATGCAAATTTAAGGGGGCTCTTTTCTGATTTTTGGGGGCTCTTTTGGGCATTTCGGGGGCTATTTCGCCCTTAGCCCCAGTGTAATTTTTTTCACTGCTTTACTGCATTGCACATTAACTTTCTATACGAGAGACAATAAAAAAAACAGATGTTTTAAACACATACAGCATGAATACTACATTTACATTTACATCTCTAGTGAAAGAAAGCATCTATTGTTTGTTTGGAACAAGAAAGGCATTAACTCCTATATATGCATAAACACAGAGTTAATGTCCTTCTGGCTCTAAGCCAGTATACAGTACATATACAGGCTTTTACACACAAGTAACACATTGCCTACTGGAACCAAGTGGCCCCTGTATTAAGCCTATGGCATTGAATGAAGTCGGTAGTCAATTGCTTACATGTACTCATAAACTGAATTTTTCATAAGCCTATACTACATGAGCTATAAAAATGGAAAACAGCGGTAGTTTCTCAATGAATATTTCAAAACAATACAGAATTATATTTTATAATCTACCCTATATTAATTTCTTAGGCCTTATGCATTCTTTGCTTGGCATGGGTTGTGGAGAGATAGGTAATATCGCACATGCCTATTGAAACAGAGGTCACATTTCTAGAGCGCAAACTTAATAGCAACGCACAGAAACAAAAGGTTAAAGGTTCGTGAGGTTATTAGATCTGATAGCGTAATAATTAAGATAAATGCCTAATATTGGGACTACAAATTAACAATATTCCTGTAAACATATGGCAACAAAATTACCTCTCCCTTGCCCCCCCCCCTCCCCCCAAAAAAAAGAAGGAAAAAAAGAAAAAAGAAAGAGACAAATGTATTTACCATGATGGAGTGACCAGACGATAAAATAGATCTGTTCAACTGGTAGTGAACAATTTTCTTGGTTTCATTAATTGTTTTGATGACTGAATCAGCCTATTTAAAATGTACTACATTAACAATTCCAAAATGACTGAGAAAAGGCATTACCGTACTCTAAAAATGCAGGTCCATTTCCAGACTTTGAGATTACCGTAACTGCTAGAGGCATTCCTGCACTCATTTCTAAATGTAAGGCAAGTCATACAGTGGTTTGCATTTTGCAACCTGCTCAAGTTGATGGAAAGCTAGCACCACTCTGGGTCTTCAGTTTCCATGGCAACACTCGAAGCTGTAATCTTATGATGTTTTATTCATGTCCACTCCCTCTTCCCTCTTCAAACGCTTCATTGCAGTCATTAGAGATGAGTTTGATTCTGGTGAATACCCACTGATTTACAGTAGATGAATGCTATTATGTGTATGTTCATGAATACACATCTTTAACATTTTATTCTAGCTCACATGCCTAAGCCTTGGAATCTAAAGAACTGCCATTTTCCAACTATTTTTTATCCTGTTACTGTTTTATTTGTTTGTTTGTTTGTTACACTTTCATTCTATTGTATCCATTTCTTTTTGTATATTTTTTCGAATACTTTTTATTGAGTACTTGGAAATACCAGTAAAGACTAGTTGATTTGAATTTGAAGCGTGTTCCGTACAAATGAACATCAATTTGTTCATCAATATGAAAATCAAGTAACATAAGAGGAAAGATGGCATTTCTATCTGTAATTCTGTTTTGATATTAAGCCCTATACAGTTAATACATGTATGTGTATATTATATATCTCAACAAGTTTTTTCTTTTTCTTTTTTTACAATTTCAAGTTTTTTTTTTACATCAAATTACTGAAAACAAGAATGTTAGTTATATATTTACTTTACAGAAGCAAACTATGAAATAACAGGTTCCATCATGTACATCACTTCACCGATGGTCAATTTGACTCGGCCGGTCACTAACCGAGCAGTCCTGAGCGAGCTTATCAGAGTGGTCACCTACTTCAAATTCTAAATTAAGACTCGTCAAAATTACCCTGTCTCTTTCCTTCCACAAAGCACTGCCACTTCCCTCTCCTCCTGTTCTCTCTTGCTTCATCCATTTACATTTCTTCTTCTCTCTCCCTCTCCCTCTCTCTCTCTCTCTCTCTCTCTCTCTCTCTCTCACTATCCCCTCCATTTTATCCTATTCCCATCTTCATGTTGAATTTTCTACCATTTCTCTCTCTTTCTCTCTCTCTCTCTCTCTCTCCTCCATTTCTCCCATTTCCATCTTCTTGTTGATGTTCTTCTTTCTCCTTCTCTCTCTCTTCTTTGATTTCCACCTCTAAGGCTCTACTTTCCCCTGTTGTTTTCACCACCTCTTTTCGCCCCCTCTTTCTCTCTCTCTTCCTACTTCGCTCCTACTCACTTTCATCCTTCCCTCCTTCTCTCTTTCCTCTACTCCTTTTGAATATTTTCTATCTGTCTCTCCCTTTCTGTCTGTCTCTTACTAGCTCTCTCTCTTGTTCTCTCAGCCCCTTTCCTTTCCTGTCTCTCCTCCTCTCAATCACCCCACTCTTCACCCACCTATCTTTCATTCTCTATCTCTCTATCTCTATCCCCCCCCCTTCTCTCTCTCACTCTCTCTCTCTCTCTATCCTCCCCTTCTCCCTCTCAATCTCCCCCCCCCCCCCCTCTCTCTCCCCCCTCTCTCTCTTTCTCTCTCTCTCTCTCTGTCTCTCTCTCTCTCACCCCTCTCTTCCCCTTCCCCTACCAGTCAGACAGGTATTTGCAAAGACGTCAGCACACTAAAAGAAATTGATGGCGCTCCATTTGCTCGTACAAATATAAAGCCCGTTTATTGGTGATGCTGAGATGTGTAAATTTGCTTGGCGTCATCGAAGCAGGCCTGGTCATACATACATCCCCAGGTCTTTCTGCAAGTTCAAATTTGTCTATCATTTATAAGAGCTCTTTTTGAATCACCTGTGGTTTTCTCTCCCTGGCTTGTGTCGTGATGGATCGATACCGTAAATCTTCTCTTGTTTCATGTGCGTACTTACCCATCACATCAGGGACCTGTTTCACAAAGCCTTTTTTCAATGACAAATGACAAAAATCAGTGACAAATCTGCTGATAACCAATCAGAAGCAAGGATTTCATTAGCTTATAACAAAAACTGTCATTTGTCACCGTTTTGTGAAACGCTCCCTAGCTCTTTCTGTATCACCTGTGTTTTTTTCTCCCAGGTTTGTATCATGATCGATACCGTATATCTTCTCTTGTTTCATGTACATGTACGTAACCCATCACATCAGACATGATTGATTGTATGAATTACAGCAAGCGAGTTTCATGACATGAATCATATTTTATTAGTATCATTTTACAAGATCACCCAGGGATGAAAAGTGGACAGATATATGAGATCAAAACTTAATTGAAATTGTCAGCACAGATATTAGGACTATTGGACATATCATATTCATGCCACTTCTTGAAATTAAAATGTAAATCAGAATTTGTTTGCAATCTATTTTCTGCCTGTCTCTCCTTTGCTGTCTTTTTTGTTTTATGTCTTGAAAATATAGTATGTTTTTTTTTACCTTTCTCTACATGTACATAAAACCCTCATAAGTCCTGTAAATATATATGTAATTTGATGCCTATTGCTCCCCCCCCCCCCTCTCTCTCTCTCTCCCCCTCTCTCTCCTTCTATCTTTCTCTCCCTTTCTTTATGTCAGTGTGTCTGTTTCCCTTCTTCTTTCTCTGTCTACATGTATGTCTTTCTCTGTTTATAGCTCTCAGTCTACAGGTGACTCTCCCTTTAAAACGATTGTTAGGAGACGCCTCCTTTCCTAAACAAGATACAACAGAATCAGAAAAATTAAAATCATCTATATTCCAGATGATTCAGATCTCTAAACTATCTGGGGGAAAAAATACTTCAGAACACCTGCCCTACTGCCCCCAACCGCCAAAACAAAAGAAAACAAGTCTCATGAACAATTCATCACATGGAAAATTCATCAAAACTAGTACAGACGCAGATGCCAAACTCATTTTAACTAACCTTTTGGAAAACACATCCCCTAGCTTCTTTTCCCCAGCATAGCTATATTTCAAGCTCAAGCGCTGTCATATTCAATATCTACTATTGCTTGAAAGACCGGCAAAGCAATTTCATTTTCTTATCTCTCCCTCCCCCCTCCCTCTCTATCTCTCTGTTTTAAACATAAAGTTGTTTTGTTTTTTTCAACTTTGATATTTTGACTGGTCAAAGAATGTTCTCTTGCTCATACTTAAAACTTATTGACATGACTGCTCTATCGCTGGACAGTTTAATTTCATCTTAGAGAGTTTAGAGACAATGTGTTTTTGTAATAATATTTGATATAGGGACTACTTCATGATGCAGCATTGCAGTCCATTTATCAGCGAGTTCAGTATATTACAAGCTGAAGTAAACAGTAAAATATCTCCAAGTGAAATGAAATAATAACCATCAAAAACAGAAAGGAATTTAAAGCAAATGGCATGAAGTGAAATTATTGAGATTTAATTACTACACTATTTTCACATATGAAATTATTAGATGCAAAAGTAAGGGAAGAATAGAACTCTAACATGACATGAAGAAGTCTCTAATCCTAAATTAATTAATTCAAATTCACAAAATTTAACACATTTACAAAAAAATATGTACTTGCCTTCACTCCTAAATAGAATAGTGCAAATGTGTCCATCAATTAAACAGAGACAACGGCTGAATACAGCAACCGGAAGCTACTCCTACGGGAGATGTACACTAATATGCACCTGTATGACTTGGTAAATTGGCAACACGCATCTCTATAATTAATCAAGCCTTGATGATGATCACCATCCATTATGGCATATGGCGGGATAAAGATAATGTGATGTGAATCGAGCGAAAAAAGAAGACATAACGGTACATCATTTTGATTAATTCGGGGTCTGCCGACTTTAATTTCGCGGCTGACGCTAGATAAGCGCTTCAGGCGTATTATGAGGAAGCTAAAGAAGCGGCTGGTGGTGGGAGGATGGGTAATGATGATAGATAGAAGTAGTGGGCTAGCTGCACACGCGACCCTTTCAATTGTTCATTTAGTAGAGGTCATAAATGCCAATAAAGATGACTGTAAGGCATTCTTCATTCCAAAGGTATGAAGAATGGGGCATCTCTTCTAATTTGACTCGATTCCTTCTCCCTTTTTTCCTGGCAAGGTGTTCCTCATTTATTATGTTCATTCAATTTCAAAGAAACCCTTTGGCAGTATAAAGCCACTGCTTACAATAAGCACAGCAGAGTTACCTTCCATTATTGCTTCTGTTCTTTAACTGGCTTGTTTCATTGTCATATCAACTGAATTATATCTCTCTCTGGTTGAGTAAATGACTTGTTTTTAAAAAAAACCTTTGACAGTTTAAAATCACTGCTTACAATAAGCACAGTAGTTACCATCCATTATTGCTTCTGTTCTTTAACTGACTTGTTTCTTTGTCATATCAACTGAACTGAATTCTATCTCTCTCTGGTTGTGTAACTGACTTGTTTCAAAAGAAACCCTTTAGCAGTTTAAAACCACTGCTTACAATAAGCATATGTGCATGGCTCAGATCACTTACAAAAATGTAGATTGAACACTGGGAAATTGTTCAATTATCCAAAACCATGAGACCCAGACACAAATTAGCATTTTTATATTAGAAAGTACCATTGGGGGAAGCTCCAAACAAGTTTTCAGCTTCATTGAGTTCAAATTAAAGATTTTAGAGCAATTTTATGATGAAAAAAGGCCTATTTTCAGCACTTTTAACGTTACATTCAAAACATGCACTAATTGGATACCATATTTTTACTAATGGGATGCAAAACTTGTGATTTTTTTAAATCTTGATGTAGAATCTATGTAATAATTAACATTTCTGTTGAGTTAATTCCTATTATTTTACTTTCTTATTCCATTTACACGTGATACAATTTTTGTGATATGTTCATAACTGTGGTGTCCTGCAAATTTCAAATCTTACTAACTGAAGAATGGTGTATAAATAATTGATTTATTTACAAGCTTGCAATGTTATAATGTTTAGTTTCACTTTATCTTTGATTTCTAATCAGATCATTTCATTCTGGGTCATGGTTTTAAAAATATTCAGATTTCTGAAAATGGAAAATGTTTGGTGTCCTGCAGTTATGAACATACAATGCAACAGAATCTATACAAAAACTTATTGTATTCTTTCAAAATGATAATGCAATGGTGTATATAGGTGAATGAAGAGCACTGATAACATTGGATTCCCCATTTTAACTTGTATGTGTGATTTAATCAACAATGAATGGACACCGAGTTATGTACGTGACGAGTTATGTACGTACACCCATGTTTTTTTTTCTTCAATAAGACCACCTATATTTAGTTATTTGTTATGGTAAGGTAGTAAACCATGTATAAGACATACACACGTCTGATTTGGTGAGAAGAATATTACAAAATATTGCAGTTTGAGCTTTTTCATGTCATGTACATAACTAAGACACTGTTATGAAAAGACACCGAGTTATGTACGCTACTACCAATCACAATTTGAAACAAATTATCATAAATGAATCAATTTATTTCTGTCAGCATGAATTGCACCCTTCTGCATTTTCATTTAAACAAACATTTATTGAATTTAAGGAACAAGAAGTTATAATTTGAATGTAAAACTACTTACTTTTGGTGTCCACAGTTATGTACGATTAAGTACAGAAATCTTACATTTCAGTCCTGAAATAGTAGTTTACAAACTATTTACACATTGCAAATTATGTTTCATTCAGGAAACACATCATTCCTTCAATTGAAGTCGATATTAGACTAATGCAAAACCATATCTGACAATAAGGCAAAGAGAAAGCATCTAGAGAATAAGATGTACTGTACATAACTCGGTGTCCATATTTGTTTTGGCCAAATTCTAATAACTAAATTGAAAAAAGTTGATATGGCAATGGTTTTAAGTTTTGTTTAGGGTATGTTTTAACATCTCATGTACTTTGTTAAGAAAAATTTAAAATATAAGAGAAATATCAGCATGAAGTGGACACCGAGTTATGTACGTAACATTTTTGATGATGTGATATTTGGCTACTGATTGCCGCTTAACGGCAATTTGTTAAGGTCTGATTTTTTAGCTATGTGTTGCATAATGTTTGCAGATTACAAAAATAATGTTGCCACAGTCTATAATTTACTTTTAAAATTCACCTCATATGTAACACTTTTGTGCCCTTGATCAGAGCCCTGCACATATAGCAGAGTTACCCTCTTCCCTTTTTTAACTGACTTGTTTGATTCTCATATCAATTGAGTTCTATCTCTGTTGGTAATATAACAGTAAACACCTTCCTCTGAAATGTGGTTGAAAAGTACATCAATATACTCCAATAAAGTCTTGGAAATTAAAGGCGAACAGGTTGAGGCTATAGCTTTATAAGCCTTTTTTTTTTTTTTGTGTGGAAGAGCAATGTCCTCTTATTTAGCTTAAATATGTTTTTCTTTTCATCATTTGCTGTCTTCCTTCGACAAATGGACTATTTCTTTATACAGAATTTGCATTTCAAAAGAAGATTTTTATTTTGGATATCTTTGGTCTAAACTCATTTTTGGTCAACGCCTCCCCTTCTAAACAAAAGCATCTTTGTAGTTTGTATTCAGACTATATTTTTTTCTACCAGAATATGAGTGGCACTGCTACTGTACCTTGAAATGATTAGGAGTATCTCACAAGAAGTGCACCCAGAGTCCCAGACTGAAATGAAACCCACCCATACTTGTCACCTTCCAATTCCCTTTTATATGCTGAACACATGCCCACTGACGATGAGTGGCAGATACATTTAATCTACAGTAATACTAATACGCTGGGACAGAAGCAGACTGATCTTGATCAGCAGGCGTGAACATCTTGATGTAAAACACTGATAGAATACTAAACACAGCATGCACCTAACCTCACCTACAAGAAACATAGCTATTGCTAGCATATTGGTAGCGGAAGAGCATTCCCCGCCCCCCCCCCCCCCCTCCAAAAAATAATATTGAGTCAAAATTTAGACTGACTAAATAACAAGTTAGACAATTAGATAAGTAAATACTGTACATGAAAAATATATCATCAACTTAAAAAATAAACCGTTAGAGAAACATATAGGACAAAATATTAATAAACAGATAAATAAAAAAAAGAGATATTTATGTATTATAATCTGAGATATTTGAAGCATCTGGCAATTGATTTCAAAAGATCTTGGCCAACTTGCATAATTTCACTTTAACAAGCATATATGGCTACCGGTATATATATTAGCTTATTTCAAATGAAAAAGAGCCTTGGAATTTAATTTATTCTTTATGGTTGACCTTGATAATATCATCATAAATGGTACTCCCATTTCCTGACTGCAGTGTGATTCAGGTGAATTTTATTGTAATAATTGAGTGTGAGCATGTGTTAGGCAGTGAGTTATTTTTTTAAGTCTACACATGATTGTCAATCACTCACAAGTATGCGTAATGTTCAACAGCTGTTGTCCTTTCAGAAAATTATACATTTTTAATATTACAACAAAACATGGGTGGCCTATTGGAGTTTGTTCCCTGGAGATAGAAAGACCCTGGTACGGCCTCTCTCCCTCCCTCGCTCGCTCCAACCCCCCCTTTCTCCTTCGTTCCCTCTTTCTCTGCCTCCCCTCTCTCCCTCTCACTCCCTTCCCTCCATCTCTCCTTCCCTCTACCTCACTCCTCTTTATCCCCTTTCTCTCTCTCTCTCCCTCTCCCCTTACCCCTCACCCTCTCTCTCCCTCCCCTCCCTCCTTTCCCATCCCCCCTTTCTCCCTCTATCCAGTCTCCACAATCTCTCTCTCATCCCCTCTTTCTCTCCTTGCATCCCCTATCCCTCTCTCTTTTCCATCCCCTCTTTACTTCACACTATCTTCCTCTTTCCCCGCCACCCTTCCTCTTTCCCCACCACCCCCCTCTCCCCCCCCCTTTCTGTCTCTCTCTCACTCTCTCTCTCTCTCTCTCTCTCTATCTCACCCCTTCAATTGATAAATGGATGACTGACATGTTAATATTAGTCTGAAGAGAAACCCTGTACCTAGCTGTCTGTATCCCTAACATAAACCCTGTATACCTCTGAATGGATGCACCTGTGATAGTCATAACAGACATATCTACCAGAAAATCCAAATAAAGATTCCACCTGTTTCTAGTCCATCAATAGACAGGAACAGGATTTAGTAAATGTCCAGAAAAGACTTCAAGAAAATTTAACTTGTGAAGATTAAATTCAAGATAATTTTACTGAAGAAGTTATCCATGAAAAGAAGGTCATACAGGTAGAATGATCATATCTCTGTCTGTTATTGCTATATATAAGTGTACGCTTTTAACTATTCCTGGAAAAATCTTGCAACACTTGTTGTTAAATAATTGGTGGAGGAACCAGCAAGAATATTGTTTTCAGAATGTTCAGACTATGCTATTCGATAAGGGTATGACTGTATGATAAGTAATTAAAGTTCCTGAAAGAAAAGTTGTATAACAAGCCTTTGTCTCATGACCCAAGTAATTAATTAAAACAAAAAACAGACCCATAAAATATACAACCTCTATTAAACGTGTCTTGCACAATGCAGTTTCACATTACATCACACTAAACAAGTTACATAGTAGGCCTACAGGTAAACATGTACATGTACCTACTAATAATGACCTTAATTACAGTGAAACCAGCACATGCTGATACACATCAATGATATAGACCCATCAAGGGGGGTGGTTAAACAGCAATTAAGACAGCAGCTTAATTAACTTTGATACCATCATGCTAATTACCCCAGCTAACCCTACAAACATACCCCCTCATTAATTACAACAAGTGACCACAACGCGCATGCAGACATGTACAGTGTACACAGAGATCTACTGGTATGATCCAAAGGCAATATTTACTAAGGACTCTTCACACGCGCCGCGGTCATGTTATCTGTTATTTCAAGTGGGAAATTGATTAGAACAGAAGCACATCTGTTATCATAAGACACTCATTAGAGAGAGAGCGGCATGTTTGCACTTGACAGTTAGTGTTTTAATTAAAACGTGTTCAGGAATGAAGGAGAGAACTGTGTGAACTGTCATGTTACCAGGGACGATCATGTCCCTGATGTTACCAACTTTCATTTCTTCTCTATTTACTTCATCACAAAGCACCCCTCTTCAAAGATTGTCACGCTATAACTTTATTTACTTATTTATTCACTCAATTATATATTAATTCATCTGCTTGATTATCTATTTACTTACTTATTTACTTCTTCCTACTTATCATTACGGTATTTATTCATTCAATCATGCATTTATCAATCAATTAATTCTTTTATTTCTTCTTTTACTTTTGTTTCTTTAATGGTATTTCAATATGAAATGAAATCTCCTTGTATTCTCTTGGATCAAAAGGGACACTATTCTGTGGGCGCATCTTTCTATTCGACTGTATTTCAATATGAAGTGAAATCTCCTTGTATTCTCTTGGTTCAAAAGGAACACTATTTGACTGCTCGTGCTTTAATTAAGATGTACTTGGGAATACCAAAGGGCAACGTCTCAACTAATGAAATTCTTATTCTTGCAAACACATGGTGTCTTTCATGTCATGGGAGGTCTGCATTTAACAATCTTGACTCAAATTCAAAAGAGTTATTCAGATGCCATCGCTGGCCTTTCATTACACTTGCAATAAGCCAGTTCATAGTTTGAGTCTGAGTCTGAGCATGAGCAGATAAAGGTCATTGCAGACAATCGTGAAATACATGGAAACAAAATACTGGATACATGCTCATGAAAGTTATGAAATCATTATTAATTTATGCACAAGCAGTGCACTCCATGATACAAAGGTGGAAGTATTGTTTGAAAAGGGGAAACAAAAGCTAATTATGTAGCACCTCAATTGCTGAAGGAGTGATTATTTCAAAATGTACAAAGTGGGACCTCTTTATGTTTTGAAGATCTGTGGATATGCAGGGTCATTTGGGACATGCGCTAACTGTGAACTGTTCAATTGATTTACTGTTTTAAAATTCTCATTTTTGTTTTAATAGTGACAAGTTAAAGCACACTTCCATTCCATTTTCTATGTTTGCAACATGTGCACTTAAATGGTTTGTGACTTTATCATCTAATATGCAAGATGATGAAACGATCTTTCAAATCGGCCTCGGTGATGACACTGACTAGCACCATTTATAATCAAATCAAATGAAATTAAAACTGCAAAAGTAAAATTAAAAAGTCACAAAGATTGGTTCCCAAATATCCTGCCTAAACAACACATTGTGTTCACAACTAACTTTACAAAAAAGGAAAAAAAGATTAGAATCTATGGTTGGTTCTTGAAGAACAACACTCATATTTCAAACAAAACAGGGGGAAATACATTATCACAAGATTAAAGAATGATTAGAGAAATCATCTTACCTGCAAATGGGTGCGAGGCGTCCGGTTTAAGAATGTCCAATTCACTGTTGCCTTCTATGAACTTATTATCCAATGGCAGGTGATCGTCAGGACGTATTACTTCTGGTATAATAGGTGGCTCGCACGCATCCTGTCTTACGTTGCTCTCACTATTCCTTATGGGTGCGCTCTCGTAAACCGACTGTTCCCGCGTTAATTCTGGTGGATTATCGTAACCCGTTGGTGAAGCACGATCTTCCTCATCGTCTTGATGCGGATGCGTTCTTTGCGAGGTTTCCGAGCTTGGGAAGCACGTCGACGGGTTGTCGTAGCCCGGCGGGGAAATATTGAGGCTGAGCTGCGTGGTGAGGGCTCTCTTGGGCTTCCGCGGTGAGATGGATCGTCGCGTCTGAGATGGACTGCTTGCCGGACTACTGTTCTGTCTTGTCAGAACTCGTTGATGGTTACCGTTTAATACCGTCGGGTTGTCGTAGAGTCTCTTCGGCTCGTCGTAGCTGAAGCGCGTATTGTCGCTGCGGTGATACACATTCTCGTAGATATCCCCATGGTCATGGCCCTGGATATCTTGTTCGTTGACGCGGTTCAGGTGAGACTCCTCGACGTGAGCCTGCCACTTCTCTAACCTTGTCTGAAGGTGATCCGCAGCGGCCTCAAACTCGTGAAACTTCCGCGAACGGTTGGCAAGATCAAGTTCTAGCTTCCGGAGCTGCCCTCCAGAAAGGGGTTTAGTACCAGTGGATGTGTCGCTTGAGTCTCGGACTATAGAGGGCGCTAGACCTTGCGTTCTTTGAGCCTCAGCGGGGAAGAAGACGTTGGTGTTGGGTTTCTGCTTTCCGTTGGTGAAGGCACAAGGTGTTAATTCAACTGGGTTGTCATAGTCAGAGTATCCAACCTGGATCAAAAGAGAAGGAAGAAACAAAATATCAATCAGTATTGATCAAGCGAAACCTATGTCCACCATTAAAACTTAATTATTACACATACATGTAGAGCATTAACAAAATACGCTCATCCATCAATGCACTATCTCTCATAAAAAAGCCCTTATTTCAAGCATTCCTTTGAAATTTTCATCAGCAAAAAGCAGAAACAAAACTCAATTTGCAGTTTGTATTTCCAAGAGAAATTGCATTGAATTATAATACCATACAGATTCTCTGAACCCCCCCCCCCCCCTCTTCACCCGGACTATATCACGCCATCAAGCAAACGCTGACTATGATAGCTCTTCTTCTGCAGTTCTTGGTAGTTGTCCGTTATAGTAATTTTTGTTTTAATGTCAACACTTCGTTTTCATATTGCGTTCCATGTTGAACGGCTGAAATGTAGTTTGATTTGTATGTTGCAGAAGAAAATAAATTTAATTAAATTTAAAAAAAGTAGTTGTATTACTCGAGTGTGAATGGGGTCTCAGTCGGATATGAGTAGCATATGGCACACTGGTTAAACACGTTTCTAGAACGTATAATGGAGCAAAGGCGATTGAGTCAGAATGAAGCAGACAGCTAGGACAAGGAATGGATTCCGATCCATACCAACCACAGATTCATTATAAAAATACTTATGTGTGAATGAGGTCTCAGTCTGATATGAGGAGCATATGGCACACAGGTTACAGAGAAACGTTTCTGGAACGTTAATGGAGCAGAGACCATCAAGTCAGAATGAAGCAGACAGCTAGGACAAGGAATGGATTCCGATCCATACCAACCACAGATTCAAATAAAAATACTCTTCATACTCAAGTGTGAATGAGGTCTTAGTTGGATATGAGGAGCATATGGCACACAGGTTAAACACGTTTCTGGAACGTTAATGGAGCAGAGACAATCAAGTCAGAATGAAGCAGACAGCTAGGACAAGGAATGGATTCCAATCCATTTACAAGAAGGTCAGTCTTGTTTTTCAGTCAAGTGTGTTTACTGGTAGGCATTCCATAATGAATTTCAAAAATATGTATTCTTATGAAGTCCATATGTTTATATTATGAATACAAGGTGAATTGCCTTTATTGCCAATTCAAAGAAAAGACCTTATATGTAAATCAAGTCTTGGAGAATAAACTACTGTATGGTGATGAAAACACAACTCATCTTCCTCTGAAAGAAAGAGAGAGAAAGAGAGAGAGAGAGAGAGAGAGAGAGAGGAGAAAGAGAGTGTGATGGAGAGGGGAGGGAGGGGAAGAGGGGGAGGGGTAGGGAGGGAGGGGATAGGGAGGGAGAGCAGAGGAGAGAGAGAGAGAAAGAGAGAGAGAGAGAGGTGGAGAGGGGGAGAGGGGGAGAGAGCAGGTAAATGGGAGAGAGCAGGTAAATAGGGGGTGTGGCAGTGAGAGGAATTAGTCTTTCTATTTCAGACTCAGTGCAACTAAACAATTAATTTCTGTTTGCTCAGAGCCATCAGAGCATTAATGATCTCACATTCATGACAAGAGAAAGTAGAAGACAGGGAAAAGATGGAGGAAGCTTTGCATAAACATTGACATAATAAGTTCTTTGAATTTTTCAAAAAGAAATTGCTCAATTTAGTTGTTAAATTGATTCATTGTCTTACTAATGCATACAGCCAGATTGGCTTCAATGCAATGACTCCTAGATTGTTTAATACCCATAGGCTTAATACATGAACCACCCGGTTCTCATAGGCAAGGGGTTAGCTATCTTTTTTCTCCTGTAACCTTTTACGTAAATTATGTATCAAATTGTTATTTCTAGATTTTGCAATATCTTTTCAACAAACCCTTTACATGCTTTCAATGATCCTTCCGCTTCAGGCATCTTGTTATTGTATTGTATTTTGAAGACTATATTACATAGTTTGTATCTTGACGTGGAAATAAATAAATGAAATCAATTTAAGTTAAATAAGCAGATAATATATTGAGCATGGACTGGAGTCTAGCTGAGGCCAGGTGACCGAGCAGCTGAGGTCAGGTGACCAAGCAGCCACACAGGTAGCGTGTTTCCCCTGAGGATGAAGATAGCTTGCATATCTAATGCAATTAAATCAGTCAATCTGTCCAGATTGCTCATCAATAACTAGACGTTTACTACTTCAGGATAGGTCATGCAGAGTGTACAGTATATTGGATTGTACCAAACTGTCTGTAAATGGCAGTGTTTAGAATGCACAAAATGTATACCTTCTGTACATGTATACTGTACAGTCTTTGATAGCTATGAAATCACATAAAATAATCATCAAATAAAATCAAATCAAATCAAATCAAATTAAATCTATTCAATACAAATAAAAATCTGGCCAACTCGGGATCTACTTTACACAACAGTGACTTCTCAAAATTATTCCATCTAAAGAACAAACACCCTTTTCAAATATTTTTTGCAAATTAGGCCTATGACCACTCCCCCTTACATACATTTTCATAAACAAAATAATGACCATCACCCCCCCCCCCCCACTCCCTCCCTCATATCCTCCCCCAGTTATGCTGTTCCTCTAATTTTAATCAACACTAATTAGAATGAAACCAATCTTTTAAAGTTTGTGATGTGTTTGGAATGGAAAATGACAATAGTCAAATCGCATGAATTATCATTCTGAAATTCCCTGTGTATAAAGGGTACCGGTATATATCACTTTGGTAATAGCCAAATACAGATCTTCAATTTCTGACTCATTTAATATTGTAATGGGATGATTGCATTTCATGCTGTGGTCTTGCTGCCGACCCACCACATCTAGTTCCCCTGTAGTAGGGTATTCTGGAGTGATACTGACTGACAGTACTGAGAGTAGAATAATTTTGGAGCGTTTCATAACCTAACTTTTCAAGATCATCTATTTTTGGATTCCTATACTGTGGTGATCAAATTACTTTTTGTTCTTCTTCCGTTTGTATTACCCAGCATGCTTTTTTTTAAGGGCCCGTTCATGCTTGACTTTGACGGCCAGAATCAGGCATCTGTTACGTGTTTAGTTTAAAACACGCTTGCGTTCATGCTCACTTTTGTAGAATCACCGAAAAACGGCGATCACGAACGCCGATCGTAAACTCACAAAAAGATGCGTTTACAATTGTAAACGCGTTTAAATGGGGTCAACGCACTGACCTCTAGTGGGTCTACGTAGCATGCACAGTGAAGGTCACACAAGGTCACACAAGGAGAATTGCCTGGATGAGCCAGAGAAGTAAGCATGAACAGCTACACCGTGGAACTGCGATCACGGTGAGCGTTTGCGATGAGCGTTTCAGATCGCTCATTCTACCTTCAAAATCAAGCATGAACGCGCCCTAAGCAATGGAAGTCATCATGACTAGAACACACTTTCTTAGCTTTGATACCATTTAGCATATCTTTACGACTCTATAATAATAATAATAATTTTTTTGTTTATTTATACAGTGCATCCCAGAAAAAACCAAATCCGAGAATTATCTGTTTTATCATATCTTAATCACGATCATAATTCATAAATGACACATATTTGTAAAGCTTAGATCCTCCTCTTTCATTCGATGCAACTCATATGATGCATATTTCATGCATGAGTGATTAAAATCAATTGAAGAAAGGGTACAAAAAAGTCATTTGGTGGGTGGTATCTGAATTTCAAAGGGAAAAAAAAATCACATTTCTTGAAAGTTTCTTTTCTGCCCTTTAATATAGGACACCTTAATCAGGAAAAATGAGCTAGGAATAACAAATTTCTGTTTGTTTGAAGTAATGCTTGCATTTTCATAATTTGTTTAACAAATTAGTTTTTTATGGCTGCCTGCCGTAGCAACAGAATTGACAACTAAACTCTGTTCCGTTGAAAATCAGCCAAAGACGAAAGAAATGATCTATCCCTTGAAATAAAACACAAGGCTAAGATCGATGCTGAATATCCATGTACATGTATGTACTAGTGGACCCTGACATACATGTTCAATGGCCGATTGTTGTCACGTCTAAGTGCTCGATTGATTGGGTGACCACGGCGGTACCGGGCGCTCCGCACTTTCGCCCGGATTTGCGCCTCTACGGTGGTGAGCAATTATCGCAGGGATCAATACAACTTGTTCGTGGATGAGGGGAACCTAAATCAGATGCACCGCTGTTGATGGATTGAGTAGAGTGCACAGATCGGGATACCAAAACACACATCGATGGCTTAGGGTACGTGGGATATCAAACATGGAAGTCTATACAGTGGGACTACATGTAAAATGTAAACAAACACTTCATAATAGGATTAAGTTGTGACAGTTGTACTCCTGACTTAGCAGAATACACAAACAGAAATCAATAATGCTTGATCCAAAGTGAAAGACCATTTAACACATCTGTTACCTTAATTAGTAAGTAAGCGATGACGAATTTCCCAAAATAAATATTAATTTGTCTTTACATATCTACCCTCCGATATGAATATAAAATACAATAACAGATTAAACCAGGAAACAAACAAATATTAAAAAAGAAGCATGCGTTGTAGCAATCATTCATAGTATCAGAATTCAATCATATCATATTCACATATGAATATCCATGGCAACACAAAATGATAATCAACTTGCCTCAATGTTGTCTGGAAAGAAACCACTCTATCACACCCCATCCAAACTCCAAATATGCTGTATATTATTTAACCACTACACAGTATACCAATGATCGTGTGTACTTCCATTTATAAACCAACGTGTTACAAAGTCCTCTTTCCTAAGCCGTTCTAAACACCCTGTCAGAGGGACATATCCGCTTATTGCCGACCTTCAGAAGCAAATGTGTCAATGGTTGCACGCTCGGTGGTCCTCTTAGCTAATCATCCAAGCGCATCCACCATGAACACAAAGAAATATGTCTACGATTCACTGGTAACAATAGATCGGAGTGAAATATTGCGTGTGACGATGGAATACTTCATATGAGGAGAAATATTTGAGGGGGGAAGTACACCTATGTGTATATATGGCATCAATTATTGTGCTCTTGAATTTAGATCAGAATTCTTTGAATTAAGTTTTTACAGGTTTTACAAATGGCAACAGCATTTTTCTATGAATCGAATGAGATATGATTTAGATATTTTGTTTTGCCATTGTGGCTTTCCTCTGGGAAAGAAGATTGATATGACTTTGATCAGAATCAGAACTATTCAAATGAAACTTACAATGGCAACAAAATGTTTCCTTTCTTTTCAGTGAATTGACTGGTGTGCTTAAGAAGAATTAATAAACTGAACTGGTATAAAGTTTTAATACGAATACCCGTAAGTAATGTTTGATTATAGCTGGTTTCAAAACC
Organism: Strongylocentrotus droebachiensis; assembly: GCA_035222895.1. Lineage (NCBI taxonomy): Eukaryota > Metazoa > Echinodermata > Echinoidea > Camarodonta > Strongylocentrotidae > Strongylocentrotus > Strongylocentrotus droebachiensis. The sequence continues at coordinate 48,015 of JAVYIG010004426.1, forward strand.
ACAATACCTTTCTTCTGAAAAAATATTAATTTGACTTTATTATAAAATTGATTCAATTGAAACTCTCACTGGACTTGCAAATTATATTTGTTTTCTGTTCCCAATAGATTGAGATAAGATATGTTACTTTTTTCTTCTTTCTGCTAACGCATATTAAAAGCAATTTTCACTTAAAATTACCAGCACAAAAAATAACATCAATACAGGCAATAAAAGTGTCACTAGTGTGCATGTATTGTTTGTTTTGTGTTTTTATTATTTGCCTACATACAGTCATACTTGTATGCTTTCTTCAAATGCAGTAGACCAAGGCATTAGAAAGGTCTTTCCTGTTTACAAACAAGTTAATATTGATTTATGAAAATATGTCAGAGACAGGCATTTATTATTGTATTCTTCTGTTCAATTACTCTCAGGCGATCAGGCGTAATAATTGTTTATGGGAAGCTAATCATCCCTGCATTGTACTGAATGTAAAATTAATCTGCATTTACATGTACACTGCAAGCAAAAATCATTTGTTGCTTGGCAACTACACATAAACACTACAAAAAAAACCACCTCAGGAGTGTGATCTTTTGAAACGGCAGCCGAAACTTCACCAATTTTTGCAGGGTAAATGCTTGCACTCAAAACAAGTTCACCAACCTTTTCTGTGTTTTTGTCATGTGACTCTTGAACCTTATCATTATTCTCATCATCATTATTATCATGAATAACGTAAATTCTCTGTGCTACCCCCCCCCCCCTCTTTTCCATTTCTATCCATCTTTTCCCCATTTTCTCCTTTCTCATAAATCTACAGTGTGTATCTCTTTCTCTCTTCCTCACTCTCATCAATCTTCTTGCTCCCCCTCCCCCCCCCCCTCTCTCTCTCTCTGTCTCTCTCTCTCTCTCTCTCTCTCTCTCCCTCTCTCTCTTGCTCCTTATTCCCCCCTCTCTCTCTCTCTCTCCCTCTCTCTCCTTCCCCCCTCTACCTCTCCCTTTTGCTCCTTCTTCCCCTCTCTCTATCCCTCACTCCCCCTCCCTCCCTCTATCCATCCCTCTATCCATCTCTCTAACTGACAGCATCCCATATCCCGGTATAATTTGAAAAATTACTATGACACACACAACTGAAACCAGATCCAAGAACAAATTGACCGTCAGTTGTACGCGTCTCCCAAATGACCGTCCTGCCAGCTCTGTAGCTACTTTCTAGAATGCAAATTGACAGGCTGCATTTCCTACAAGAAAAAGAATGTCATGTACAGCTACAGCAATGCTAGCACTCCATCAAGTTTTCATATTCCATAGAGATGTTATGCTTGGCCTACATATATGGCAGCTTCCAAAAAAAGAACACTTTTAAAGGATTTATCTTTCGATGAAGTAGCTACGGTATTCACAATATGAATATAACTCTACAATGCCCGGCATTACATAGATAGGATGTATAAATTTTAGACTCTGATAAACATTTTTTTTAATCCAACACATTTTAAGAAAAAAGACATCAGCATATAAACATATTGTCCATTCTTTTAAAATGATGAATACTTGTGCTGATCGATGAACCAAGATGAAAAGAGTATGCTTACATGTACATTGGCGTGTTTGGGCTTTGTTTAGGTTCTTAGTCTCACCCTAATTTACAATTCTGTTCACTTTTTGTCAAGTTATATTTGATATCTTCAGTGCTCTGTTTATACAAGTTGCCTTTTCTTCTGTTAATTTGTTAAAATCTTTAAAAAATTAATATGATTATCTTTATTCTCTTTTCCTTTTGGTTTTTAATTCTTATACTTTCAAATTGAAAGAATAAATTGCAGATAGAGGAAGAAAATGACAAATAAAGGCAATGAAACTGGTCAATTTTGGTTAGCAAATACTTTTTGTCAAGTGTAAAATCTGATATCGTGTTATGTATGATTTTGTTTTAGTAAAAACTGGAGGTATTATTTGTATTGAACATAAAGCAATATATAAACCTGTTTTTTATGATAACTCTAATATGTCAGTATTATATTTCAATTAACTATGTATTTAAACTTTTAAAGTCATGTAAAATACATTGTGATACCACAACGCTAGAGAGATATATTTAGATCTGGTATGTCGAGAGATCAGGTTTTAGAAAACAAGTGGTTGTGTTTCTGATACCAAAAGTTCATCATGGATCAAGCCTACCATCACAGGAATGAAAACTGAGAGAGGGTGCGTTTATCATCTCTTTTCAGCCTAGTATCAGCGTTTTCAAATGTGTTTCAGGCAAATTTGCATGGTGATAAATGCAAGCCTGTTTTCAAATGGATATGGGAATGTTGAAACGCCGAAAAAAGGTGTGTTTTGAACATTAGAATACGCCAGAATCACATTTCCCAGGCTAATCTTCGGTTCGGAGAAATAGCGCGTGCCATGTGCTGTGCCCTAGTTGACCTCCAAGCAATTCTCTGTTTCCCAGGTCAAACGGCGCAATTAAAGCAGTTGTGCAGAGACAAGGCCTTTATTTCAAATCGTGATGAATTGATGAACGCGATATCCCACAAATCACGTTCGTACAATATGTATGAATAGAAACGCTGTTTCTGAGTGGCAATAGATGATAAACGCACCCAGAGTGGACCAGAGCCACACTATTTTCCCAGGCTTTCAGTGAGGTATCCATGTCAAAGTGTGTGCAGAGATAAAGGGATGTGTATACAGATTATTTGGTTGGCCTACATACAATGCAACATTTTATCTAGTCATCCATCTTTATATTTGTTGGGGGTTGTCTGTTTTGTTTTTGTTCAGAAAGTGGGTTTGTGGCCAGGACTTCAAGGAATAGATTGTGCAATGTGTATCTAGATAATTGCTATATAGTTTCTGTTTGGAATTTGGAATCAAACAGCAGATGGTATTTATTCATGGATACATGCTCATATATCAATATTTGCTGATAGTTGCTAGAGTTGTATTCTGTTACATGATGATATGCTGTGAGATTAAAAAAGAATATTACCATAATTGATTTAGTGATAAGCCTTGAAAGTAATAGCTAGAATACAAGCAACTCAGATGTGATTTACAATTTCAGTTTCTTAAGTGTATGCACACCTCATAAGCCTATACCTAGCTCATTATAAACTGTGCTGTGTGATAGACCTAGCTAACATTACCTCTATACTACAGACACAGTGTATGCAATTATTGGTTTACTTGGTGCTCATCAATCAAAATGAAATGATCTAAGCATTTATAAATCAATAATTTAATTAGTTATCCCGGTTTCGATGAGCGTACAGCTACAGTGCAATATAGCCTACCGTATATACATGTAGGTGGACAAATATACAGGTACGGATGTAAATCCTGCAAACCTTTGCAGATCTGCTATTTTCTAAATGTATAATGCACTCAAGTGTAGAGACATTCTTAAAATAAGATAGTGTACTTTAAAGGGATCCGGTAACTTTGTCTCAGATTCTGAAATAAAATTCTGGATTTAGCTCATGATGCAATGATAATTATAAACCTTTAGCTCAGTCAGGAACCCCATGAATTTTACAAGCCGATCGCCTGTCTGGTTATCAAGATATTTATGATTGGAATTACAAATTTTGAAAACCGTTCGCCTGACGGTTTTCATAACACTACAGTCTATTGTGGAAAACGAGTATGGTAAAACCGGTCACTCAAAGATTTTTACTTTTTTGAGGCACTTCTTGATCATTTTGAAGCGGGATTTTTTTAGGGCTTCAATATTACACCATATCACAGACACTGATAACACGTAGGGCTGTGTATCTCAGATTTAACATTGTTAAACGATCCCTTTAAGAAACAATGTAGGTATAATTCATATTTCCACCTGGTCACACCCCCCTCCCCATTTTTTTTTTCTCTCACACAATTCATCTCTTTCTCTCTCTCTTTCTTTTACAATAACAATAATAATATTCTGCCTTTATATATCACTAATACTTGTAATCTCAAAAATTCACCTCTATGATCCTTGACCTTTGACCTACATACTCCAAAACCTAAACAGATCGTCTTCCTATGGTGAAATATAATGTCACAAAGTTTGAAGTTCATACCTCAAGTAGTTCTTGAGATATCATGGTAACGGGAAAGCGGGACAGTCGGACGGACGGACAGACGGACGGACAACGCGATCATACATACATACATGTAATGCCTTAGGCACCACCTTCGATCGGTAGGCCGAGGCATAACAACAAGCACTAGCCAATACCAATACTCCAGAAAAACAAGGGCTCCCCCAACACACTGAGATCCTCTTGATGCATGCAGGCTCATCACTTTCCTTTCCAAACAACAACGTCTAAATGGACGTTTAATTCGATCGCTGAAAACATTTAGCGCTCAACATTATTGTTCCCGCTTCGGGGTAGTGGCATGAGTAAACACAACCGCTTTGCTTCCCTTCCACCGGATCAATCTAATGTACATCAAACATTGGTTTTCTGCTTATTAACATCTCTACCTACAGGGCATCCAGGGTTTGGTAAAAAAAAGAATATATTGGTGATTTCCAAAGTAAGTATTGTTCTTTCTTTATCTTCTATCATCTATTCTTCTCTTATTTCGTGGGGGGGGGGGGTCAAGTTTATTTCAAGAGTGCCTCTTGTCCAGTTTACAAAAATCATGGATCTTCTTAAGATCACTTTTGTAGTTATCTTTAATCATTCCCCCCTAGCCCCCTTACCCCCACCCCTTCCTTGTCTTAAAAGTAAAGACATTTTGAGCCCATGCTTTTTTCAGGTACTATACACATGTATTAAGTAATATCAATGAAATAATTTCAGTGCATATTTGCATGTGCTTCTTACAACTTATTATTTTGCTGCATATACCAGAGTGGACAAATTTTAAAGATTTTTCTCTCTTTTTTTTCTGTATTCAAAATTTCTTTTCCGAAATTGTTGCTCTCTGTTTCTAGTCTCTCTAACATACGTCCCTCCATGACCAGATCGATGACCTCAATTAATTCAGTCTTGATATGAAACAGACAAATGTAATTTGCAGGAAAAGTCGGCAAAACTGCGCTAGAGATTGGTCACATCCTGCGGCCCTAGCTAGTGATGAACCCTATTCCGAGGGATAGACTGACTGCAGGGAAACCGGGGTGCGTTCAAGCGTTTTTTTTAAAGCTAGAATCACAAACATGAATCACAAATCAAAACGTTGTTAAAAACATGGTTACTGTGTAAAGCGTTCAAGCGATTTTTCATCAACGCTGATTCTTGCTCATTTCAAGCCCAGCCACTACTCATCACACTGTGCAGTTTGACCCAGGAAGTATAGATCAACTTCGCCGCATGCACGCTGTCTGTGTTTACGATCGGCTGTCGGTCAAACCGGAACAGGCCACGATAATGACGTTATGGAATCATGATTGAGAGCTCCATTCGTTCAAGCGAATTTTAGCGACCGTGATTCTCCATGTATCGTTCAAAACACATCTTTTTCAGCGTTTTATGTTAGCGTTTTTAAACATGTTTATTTTTACGACCGAGGAAATATCGCTTGAACGCAACCGTGTTTTAACCTAAACGTCTTTGAAAACCGTGATTCTAGGGTGAAAAAGTGTAGACTGAACGCACCCCCGGTCTCACAGAGAGGGCGCGGCCCAAGAGAGGAAGTCTGGGTTCAGCAAGAAACTAGAAATCAAATACATTTGCAGATTACTTCTCATAGGCTAAGTATATCACAAGATGAACAGAAAGAAACTTTACCGAATGTTGAAATCAAGGAACCCTTGAATTTAACTTAGCATTAGCAAGGAAATAAATTTATAAACAGGATACTGCAAAGACATTTATGACTGGTTTGCTTTGAAACTAGTAGAAGGGATGTATAAACCATAATGTAACTGCAACCTTCAAAAGAACATTGTGATTGATTTGAATAGAGGAGTTTGAAATGTTCATAAATTGAATGCTGTGAGAGAGAGTGTGCATGCTCTTGAGGTGTAAACAGTTACGGGGGGGAGGGGGGGTGCAACCCTCCTTTTTTTTAAGTAGACACGTTCCTTTGCATTATTATCAATGCTCACCCCCTTCCCCCAATTAAAAAAAAAAGCTCTGTATAATATAGCCCCTGACTTGGTAACGTTTTTTCCCCATCCATTTCTATTTCCTTGGCTGTATATGCCTACTCTCTTCTTCTTTTCATTTCCGCCTTTTTTCCCCTTCTTATAACAATAAGTTAGTTCCATTGTTTCTACTCTCAATGCACAGATCTCTCCTGAATGTATTTATTTTGGCTCTCACATACATTTTCACTCCATTCTTGGGTTGAGTGAAAGTGCAACCCCAGCCCGGGCTGCCCGGCCATGGCTAAGCATTGAGTTGCATCTCCTTACAGACTTAATACAAAGTGACAGCACTCTTCTCCAACATTTCTCATGCGTGCATGGCCTCCCACCCTCATCACAAGGGGACGAGCAAGGGATTAAAGGGAATGTTGAGTTCTGGGGGTGTTTCACAAAGATCCTAAGATGAACTTATCTCTAAGTTGGACTTAAAAATTATGGAAAGCCGTTAGCATCTATGAAAATATGTTGTAAAAGTTATTTTAAAAGGCATAAAATGTATGTTTAAATCATTCATATTTTCATCAATATTACAGACAGTTTTTTTGCACACAGTCAGCCTACTCTTTAACGCCCCTGAGCCCCTCTAAAATGTTGGGAGCCCCAAATTTGTCAAAAGTTTGATGGCAAAATTTCACTTAAATTGTATCATAATGTGAAAGAGGATTTCATCTCAGACATATCTCTGCAAGGATTTCCCCCTAAGAAATGTGTTTGAAGAAGACATAATTTAAATTTTCTGTTGTACGCAGAAAACCTAAATTTTGCATTCTTTCATCAATATTCAACTTCAAACACATTTGTTTTGAAAATCCTTACAGAAATGTGTCTTAAATATGTCTTAAATGACATCCTCTTTCACATTATTATACAATTTGAGTGAAATTTTCCCATCAAATTGTGTGAGGCTCCAAAAACTTTCGAGGGGCTTTAAGTAGAGTCTGATCGCCCCATGCATAACGGCTCGTAATCACTCCAAAATATCTAATAAGTGTGGCCCGTCACGGACGGGAACGGAAGATAAATGAGATTTAGCCTGTTTGACTTGACGGACTAATTCAAGGGAAAGCTTCTTCAAGATGTCTGCAGCAGCAACGAAAGTGCAAGGTGACCATGCCGGGTCTCGGAGGTCTATTCATACAATCAATTTGGAAACCCACTAGGCCTGTCCTCATCAGCTCGATATTGCCAAATATATTATTTTAACTATCCCGATCGCAAATTATCCAGTTAAATTGCGCCCTCATCAGCCCAAGTTGCAATTAGCGGGATATTTGGTAGAGATAATCATCCCAAGATATCTTGGGCTAGTTTGCAAAATATTCCGCTATTGGTCCGGTGCGTCTTTACCCGCCCGAAGACTCACACTTTGCGCCAACGCTGAGCAAAATATCTTGAGCTAATTTCTCAAGCTCGCGTTTCAAGTTTAGAGGTCGAGTCTCGAGCTGATGAAGGTGCGTTTTGTTACTTTGGGCATATTCCTCAAACCAGAAATAGCGGGCTATTTGGCAATCTCAAGCTGATGAGGACACACCTGCTGACTACTGGATTCTCTCATTCCCATACATGCAGGGACTATCAGGGTCTCTTGAAGGCAATGGGTCAACAATGGACATACATGTACATGTATATCCTGAGCTGAGACCCAGAACTTTACAATGGCTAGAGGAAATTTGTTTGTAAAGGACAGATACATGTACTTGTGCATAAAGATGTATTTAAAAGAATGAAAAGATTCAAAAGAATTCCCTAAGATAAAAAAAAGGATTCTGAAGACTCTATTGAAATGCACTTTCTTTTGAAATTATAAATACAAAATACTGTTCCCTTTCATAACATAAATATATATATTTTTAAAGGAATTCCTTTTTAATAATTAATGCTTCATTTTAGTCTAAAGACTCTGCAGTATCAACAAAAAATGATTTATAAAATATTGCATGTAATCTTCTTCAAATCACTGATTTAAATCAACTGCATCTGGATACACAACATATGGATACTATACAGACAGGTAAGGAAGAGAATATTTGAGATACTGATAGTGATACCATCAGGATAGAAATTCCGGTAAGGGTTTCTCTGTATGCCTTCTTTGCATGGAGGATGCGCAGATAAGGACGAGAATATTAGAAATACTGATATCATTCAAGACAAAAAAATAAGGGTTTTCCCTAGATACTTCCTATGCATGGAGGATGGGAGATACGCAGGTGAAATTGGAGCCAAATTTCTCCTCCAAATTGAATCAAATTCCATCCCAAATTTGAGACAAATCTGATTATACTTCATTCATGAAAATTCTACTAAACATTCTGCCTTCCGGCGGGCGGCGTACAATCTGAGATGCACTGCAATCTATAGACTGAGACGGTGATTCATCAATTATACTGAAGAGATTAACATGAGGAGAAAGACAAAGAGAGGGATAGAGAGAAAGAGAGAGAGAGAGAGAGATATATAAAGTGAGAAAAAGAGATAGAGATAGAGAGAGGGGGATGGAGGAGGAGGAGAATGAGATAGAGATACAGAGTAAGAGATGGGGATGGAGGGAGAGAGAAGGATAATGAGAGAGATGGAGAGAAGAGAAGACAGAGAGAGATAGAGAGAGAGAGTGAGAGAGAGAAAGAGGAGAGAGAGGAAGAGGAGAGAGAGAGGGAAGGAGAGAAGACAGAGAGAAGACAGAGAGAAGACAGAGAGAGGCAGAGAGAGGCAGAGAGAGAGAGAGGGGGGAGAGGATAGCAGACAGAGAGAGGGGGCGGGGGGGGGGGGGGAGGGAGGGAGGGGGGATGTAGAAAGCATGACCTTGCCTAGTGCCTGCCATGCAATGTTGATATAAGCTGTTCATTCAGAGCCAGAATAAACTATTTAGGCCCTTCTAGCTCCAAAGAGACAAGTTGAAAATGCTCTCATTTCCTACGTTTGTATCATTTCAAACTATAAGCACTGATTTACCCATCACACTCACACACAACAAATCTGAGCACAGATGTGTCCAGAGTGACCATCTGATCCAAAAATGGAGGAATAATTCATAGAATTGAGGATTGCATCCCATTCTCCTCCTCCTCCTCCAGCCATCTCTGCTCATATGTCATACCAGGGGTGCATGACTCACCTCACCTGTAAACCATCAGGTAGGTAGGGAGAGGTTTCAGAAGCTGTGTTTACACTACAAGCAAAAATTGTGGATTTTTCTCACATTCCGGTGTTTCGTTGTTCATTACTAAGCAACTACATGTTCAGGCAAACACTCACCAATTCCCACACTTGAGTGTGTATTTTTTAACGCCAGCAGAAATTCAAAGATTTGTGTAGTGTGAATAACTCCTCTAGAATCATCAGTGAATGATTCTCTTATAAGGTTGAAGGTTTTTCCAGTAGTGTATAAAATGGCAGTCAAATTAAAAGACAATAAAAAAAAATTGTTAATTTTTTTTTTTGTACGCTTTGATGTTCAGATAAGAATGGGCCCCAATTCTTTATAAGCGTGAGTGTTTGTTTCAAACAATGCTACTCAAATGGGCTTTTCACTCTATGACATAATGTTACACACGATGGTTTATTGTATGTCATTCAGACAAGAACGGTTTTGGTAAATCCTCCAAAACTATCCAGTTTTTGTACGATACAATTACATTCGAACTGGAGTGATGAAAACCGGTAGCGGTAGGTCTGAATGGAGGTAAATAGCCGATAGAAATCCACTTAATTCCTCATCTTTTGCACATCTGCCTCTCCACAACGTGACTCACCACAGCCACCAAAGAGAAAGGAGCGCATCATTCTTTCTTTCATTCCAAAGGTGTCAGGATCAGATTTCACCAAATTCCATCAAACTCCAGAAATAGTGTCCTCTTACCAATGACTAACCCTACTTATCCTAGTATGAATAAGGGCAGGTGGTATCTGTTTCTCTAAATGCCAATGATTGAGTGGCTTTGCGGTGAAACAATTCTTTTCATAGGGTGGCAGAGGCAGGTGTTTCATTTGATTGTTCATGTTAATTGGGTTTTAAGTGTCCTTGAAATGATGGTTAGGTTTTCTTTCATATGATGGTGAAGCAGATGTGCAATCAGTTGTTTTCCACAGCTTCATTTTTCAGTCCCTAGCTATATGTAGGATATATGAAAGTGCAAACATGGATGACTATTCATGTTCATCTGTGAAAGAATTAAGACAAGGAAAGGCATCACCAGTGCAGAACAAAAATATATTGTGGACAAAGACAGGAAAATTATAATGCATTCAAACATACTCCCCAGCGAGCAGAGCATGCACGCAGCTATAATGTGGGGATTAGCATTTGAATCCAATGACCAGGGTAACAACTACATTGTAAAGTGCTTAGAATGTAGTATTACTGGTAAGCACTACACAAATGTGACAAAGGAACCTGTCTACAACAATGACCACCTGCCTATATATATACAGACCACTTTCCTTTTCTCCCTTGGGTGGTCTTTATAGACAGGTTTCAATGTAGTATACAAAGAAGAGAAGGGACATTTTGGATATTCTTCCAAACTGACTTGTATTTGTATACAATGAATTACAATGCTGATTAATCTTTATCTAAACTACTGGTCCATGCATCTCTCTACTCCACTAGCCGAAGACTAAAGCTGGTACGTATTCTTGCATGCTAGAAATAGATCCTAAATGGATTAGGTAACATGAGACCTTGTTCTGCCCGTCATGGGCAGTCTTGCGTTGACCAAATAAATTTGATTTCTCCTTTCTTGCCCCCCCCCCAACTTATTATCAGCCTGCCTTTTCAACACAGAGGCCTATATTATTTGTATGTATGATTGGACATTAGGGACAGTTCTAGGAAATGTAGAGACTGTCAAGAATATAATTCTATATGCAAAAACAAATTATCGAGGATTACACTTGTATATAATTCAATTTCAACTTTAAAATGTATTATAAGCATCTGTACTTCTGTAGCGCATAGAATAATGAAATATATTTTGTAGGCTTGGTTCCACACTATTTGGAAAGGGTTCTAGATTGAATCTTTAAGGTCTGTATACAAAAAATTTGGGGGGGGGGGGGTCTGGACTTTTTGGTAGCCATGTGTTCCAGGTGCCTGTTAGCCCACTGCCCGGACTGTTTCTGTGTCGTGCGCCCTATCAGCTGAGAAAAGAACACACCCTCAACGCTATAATAGAGACAGTCCTTTTTTACTGGGACATAGATGATTGAAAAATATATAGTGGGAGTATTGTGGTCAAGTGGTTTAAGGCGCTTGACTGGAGATGCGAAGGTCGAGGGTTCGAAATCCCACCATGGCACTAATATCCTTTGGCAAGATCATATTAACCTGCACTTGCTACTCTCCACCCAGGTGTCAAATGGGTACCCGGTAGGATGCGGCCGTCATTGTTGGTCAAACAGTTTTTGAGCATCAAGTAACGCCTGGTTGGAATGCTCCCCAGGGAGTGGAGATTGTGCACACAGTGTGTGCGGGCAAGCACTGAATCCAATGACCGGGGTAGTTATTATTATTATAAAAACGGACATAATCTGAGCCCTGGTTTTGCCAACATGCAGCTTAACATATAATATCACTGAAAGGCAACAACTAACAAAAGATCATTATTTTCACAAATCTATAGTTTATTTCATAAACATGTATAAATGATATGGTCCATTATATATTCACAATGTACATCGTAGAAAGCCTGTACAACTTTATCCATTACAAAATACAGGTAATAAATTAACATACTTCTCATCTAATGTACATTTCACTTAGATTATAAATAGCAAATTAAGCATCCAATAAAAAAGTAGTACATTGATATCAAAAGGAATATACCGTCCAAAAGCATACATGCACCAAGATAATATCAATACTTAATGTCAAATAGTACAATGGAATAACTGCAAATGTACATGCATGTTATTTATACAAGTACAGTCATGTCACAAACAACATGAAACATTATTTTCTATTGGCCTAAGTAATAGATTTCTCCTGCAAAGAGTAGTGGCGTTGTATTAAATTTTATTCTGTTTCTTCCGTTCATAACAAAAACAAATGTAATGAAAAGATAAATATGTATTAAAAAATCAACTTCTAGACAAAATGCAGCTGCCTCTTTATTCCCTTTAAATTGCATGAGGTTGTTACAGCGACAATGCTGTCTTTATCCTGTCTAGTTCTAACCTTCACTCTTAACCCTAACATAAGCAAACTAAAGACTAACATTACTTCACCAAGTATCTAATTCCTAAGGTCCACTCACCTAGCACTCCGCTGCACTGGAGAATAATTCCAATAATGCCACACGTGTATGTACCGTCCAAACAAACACCAGATATTAAATCCCACAAGATCGCGCGCTCCCGATCGTATCCAGTGACATTTGCTACACAGCACGCTTGCCCCCTCTCACTTCTCTCTCTCTCTCTCTCTGTCTCTGTCTCTGTCTCTGTCACTCACTCTCACTCTCTCCATCAGTCCCTCGTTTGCTCTATCTCTCTATCGGGGGAGGAATGCCAGTGACTGCCTGAACATCAACAGGCTCTGAAATACTTTTGCTAGAAACGTGAGTGGCTCGAGCTAGCTACCGACAAACAGATAGTAAGCTAGCTAGGTGCACTCTGCATGTGTGCTGTCAGAGTATGTGGGTAGTCTGCAATCACAGACCTTCTCTCTTCAGCTGTAATGCAAAACAGAGTGTCTGAGCTGCAAGACTACTCACTCCATAAGGCCTGCACTGCAAAAACTTTTGATCACTCTATCTCTTAATTTCAGGCTCTGAAAAATACCTTTACAGAAACATGAGTGGCTCGAGCTAGCTAGGGACAAACAGATATTAAGCTAGCTAGGTGCACTCACTCTATGCTGTCTGTCAGAGTGTACCCAGCCAGTATGTAGGTAGTCTCCAATCACAAACCCTCTCTCTTCAGTTGTACTGCAAAACAGAGGGTCTGGGCTTGTAAGACTATGCACTCCATACAGCCTGCACTGTAGCAGCTCATTATACAGCAAGTAAACTGACATAATAAGGCTCAATTCAAGTGAAAGCTTTATTGCATTCTGAGAAGCATCAAATAGTCTGTGGCTGCAGACTAGCATGTATGGGGCTTTCACACTGCATGGGGGTCATTCACATTACATAAAGCTGTCAATACATGTAAATGTGTATTAAATTGATGGTGATTTCATCCATTGTATATAACTCATCTACCCCATCAATGCGAACTGATGATGAGCTAGCCATATATCTACACAGATATACAACCTTCAAAGTAACATTCTTGTTATAAAAAGGTAATGATATTAATGATAATCAAACTACATCTGCGTACAATACATGTATTTTATAATGACAAACATACTTTTCAGCCAAAAACAAATCTCTCGGCCTACCTGTTTTATTAATTGGTAGTCATTGAGGCAATTAAAATATTATAATGTTATCCCCATCATACCAATTACGATTACAAACATAGACTGAGATAGGCCTACTGATATCTGAATATGAAGATGTAATATTTATCTAGCTTGAAATTGAAAGTTTAATGTGACATGTGGTGTATAATATTGTTTATCAAAATAAGTTTTATTCTTCATCTCATAGAAATACCAGAAAATGTAAGCATTCTTTTCTTACAATGAGACAAAATCTAACCATTTCCAAACAAATCAGCTTTGATGGGTTGAATTAGCATTGAAGGGCATGGAGAAAATGAAACTATTCATAAATCATATTTCCTGCTTTCATTACAAATAAAATACTTAGCTCTCAAATATCACTTTTCAGAATTGCACAACTCCCTAATCACCTGATTCTTTCTCTTTTCGATTGGTCTGCTCTCACCTAAGTAGCTTGCATTCTATATTTTGTTTACCCCCCCCCCCCTTTGTTTCATGATCTCAAACAATTTTAATGCAAACCCTATTGCTGGTGCTATGTCAGATGAATCTCAAGCAAGATGATTGAACTAAAATAGAAAACATTTAAGAGACAAAACAATGCCTACATGTACATAGTACATTCTAACTTTACCTTTTCTCACACCATTCATGTATTTTCAATTTGAACTTTTGAGTGATTGTACTGAATAATGTCACTAGATGGCAGCAGACAATATGCATGACTTTTCAGGATTGCAACCTTAAAATGGATACCACATCCAAAATACAAAAATATTCTTTTTACTGGATGATGCAATATATGATATAGTTTTCATACTTTCAACTGTACAGATGGTGCATTATAAACAATGTACTCTTTGTTACTGTTTAGACTTTACAAAAGTTGACAATTACTGAAAATAAGTACCGGTACATCTAATACGATGTAAAATAGTGTATAGCATTCAAAGAGACATACTACACCATTTATTAAATACTGCACAAATATGTACACACTTTAATAATACATAAAAATGTTGGAATAAAGATTATAAGTACTGCTTTTTAAGTTTAATTCTTCATATTCTGAAAGATGGAGTCTTTTTTTGCAACTAACCGAATTCCCAGATTTCCAATAATATATGTGTGACAAATTTTACTTTTATTAGTCGAAAAGAGCAAGAAAAAGTTTATTTGTCAAACATGTAGATTTGCAAAAAATAATGGTTTTTAGGCATGTCCTATGTTTCATGAGATACACAGTCGTGAAACCTTCACACTTTCATTATTTAGTGTGTATCAAAAGAAAGTGTACACAACTTTGGTAGCTTCTAATTGAAAAGTCACAACCAATATGACTTTGGAATTGATTTCATGATAAAGAGCAACTTATTTTCTGTCCAATGATACCATTTTTGCCACTGGTGACTAAGCAGCAGACTTTTTGGAAAGCCTGCTGTTCAGTCATCCTTGGCAGCACAATTATGAAAATGGTATCATTAGACAGGGTATTAGTTTTTCTGTACATTAATTTATGATTTAAGGTCACAGGTTATAACTTTTTGATTAGAAGCTACCAAAGTTGGGTACACTTTTTTTATACGCAAAGTACATCATTTAATCTATTTTGCAAGAGCTTTTTTTATGTTGGAATTGATGACAACTCAATGGAGATCATAAGCAGGGCTTAACAATATTACTTTATAGTACTGAACCCTTTGATTTGCTGCAATAATAAGTACGGCATAAGTTTAACAATCATATATTGGACATCGATGGCACGATGACTTGGCATTTACTCTGGTAACAATTGCTCCAGGCATTATTTCATCCAAACCGTACGGTTAGGTTTACGATTGCAACTGCATTTTAGTTAGGTCAGGTCGAGGGTTCGGGTTAGGATTACAGAATGTGTAGTTTTGGTCTAGAGTTGTAGTTAAGTATTCAAGGAGTTTAGTAAATTTTCGAGGAGCAATTGTTACCTGACAGTTATCTGAGCATGTGCCAAACAACCCCATAGCATAATACTGAAAAGAAATGATATCCACAAGAGGTGGAAGAACAGTAGCATCTGAGATCCTGTACAATTTGCCAGCATGGAAGCAAAGTGCAGAGTGAGAGGTTAGATGAAGTTTGCAGGAAGCAAGTAGTGAGAGATGAAGCAAAAAAAGATCAGATCTTACTTTAACTATCCTCACTCCCATCCGTCGGAGCATCGGAGCTGGGCTGTTGCCATGGTAACACAAGCACCAGGGAGTGATTAACGGACAGGAGAGAGTGACAGATAGAGGAAGGGTTGCAGACGTCAGAGGAGGTGAACGGGTGAGACAGACAGACAGACAGACATGGGAGAACAAAGAGATACAGACAAACAAGCATGTAAGAGGGGTTAGGTGCCAGCGTGTAGGGTATTACAGTACCAACTACTTGCAAAGGGGAATTCCACCTCAATATCACATAGTTTTTGATAAAGATAGGGAAAAGAGAGAAACAGATCAATGGAAGTTGGAGTAAAATCTGATAAATAATACACAAGATTACAGACTTATAAACTTGAAATAAATAAAATCTAATCTGAAAGATCTGCAATATTCATCGCCAGCAGCTCTCCATTCATTTTGTACTGAGAATCATAAATTTATAAATTATAATTATACAAAAAATATAAAATTCCTCTTCTTCGTTGTTGGTGAAGAAACAGATCTTTCTCTTTGGCTGGGGTATGTCAAAGTAGGAGTATAAATACACAATGAGGGTGCAGGTATGCTAACTATCTTTTAGTTTAGAAGACCAGTATTTAAGACCAAAACAAATGCAGGACTGCATGCTCACAAAAGAAAATATAAAAAACGTTATGCTTGATCGACTGCAAATTTAAACTTCACAACTTTTCTATCCATTATCAGATTTCCCTCTAACTTTTGCTGATCTATTTCTCTTAATTTCTGCCTTTTTTCCAAAAGGAACATTGATACCAGGGTGGACTCCCTTTTACCCAAACCTTGCAGTGTTAGAATTAGTGTACCCCTCCCTGCAGTGCAGTAGGCATGAATACTAACTATAGCGTACCGAAGTGTGATGTCACACTGGCCAAGTTGCAAGGTTGCTAGTTCCAAACAATTTTGTGCCAAATTAATGGTGTGGTAGTCAGACAAGCACCAAACACTAAATTTGCCCTGCTACAGCCTGTTGCTTGAATTAATTTGCGGTGAACCTCATGCTCAGGCTTTATAGTTTGGAACAAGTAACCTGCACGACGATTGAGTGTATAGTTAGCACTTCGGTACAATATAATAGCCGTAGGCAGCAGTACTTTCATATTATATTAATGTTGATATGCAGTTAAAAGTAAACAAATCAATATTCAACGACTTATTTCTTGTTTAATATCTCCTATGAGTACTTGTACAGTGCACATATTGTAAACTACAGTTTGTGCATAAATGTGAATGACTTAGCATTTATAGTAATTAACTTAATTAAACATTTACTGTTGACATAAAGGTAATCATTATTATGAATAGTTCCACATCAACAAATGTGCATTAATCAAGTAATTACCACAACTTGACTCAGTGAAATGAGAGTAAA
The DNA here is from genome assembly GCA_035222895.1 of Strongylocentrotus droebachiensis. NCBI lineage: Eukaryota > Metazoa > Echinodermata > Echinoidea > Camarodonta > Strongylocentrotidae > Strongylocentrotus > Strongylocentrotus droebachiensis. Next base: position 65,063 of record JAVYIG010004426.1, read on the forward strand.
AAGTGTAATTGAAATATAGCTCTCTCGTCCTTCTTTTTCTTTTTGGTTGATTATCTGTCTCTTGAATTCTTTTGTTCAAAACTTAAAGTTTCTGTACTTTCAGCCTTTTTTCTCTTTGTCTCTCACTCTAACATCTCGCAATACCCCAGTTATTGCTTGCCTGACCCCCCCCCCCCCCCCCCCCCACGCCCCCTTCCCCTCTTTCTCCTCCCCGCTCTTTCTCTCCACCCCCTCTCTCTTTAAGTCAATCAAAAGCTTTTTGATGAATTCTTTTGCAAACATTAGCAAGTTAATGCAGCTTGGTGTTATCAATTGTGCCAAGAATGATATGCATCTTAATGAATATCTGCATGTGTGTCGATATGCATGCATAAGTTATAGCTTTTTGCCCTTGGTTTTGACAAGCATGTTCTTATCTCAGCAAGGAGCTATTGCATTTCTCAATATACCATGAACAGGCATACCTGTGTGTAACTATACTGCTTTTATATAGCATTGTCGATTTCTCTCAGCGTTTGACAGACAAATATCCTTAGCTCGGTCAATGGATTCAGGCTTGCCACATTCTCCACTCCTTGAAGAGCATCCAACCAGGCGTCATTTTACAGACGTTCACATGCTGAGCAAACTGCATTAACTTTTGCATCTTACCAGGTACCCTATAACACCTGGGTGGACGTTAGTGCCAGGCTAGGATTTGAACCATGTACCTTGTGATCTGAAGTCAGGTGACTTACATGTATCCACTAGACCACAACACCTCTTAAATGATTATGGCGAGTTTGCTTACATGTCAATACCTGCATATAACTTTCAACTCACATTCTCTCAATCATTGTAAAGCCGATTGAAAGTGTCTGGAACAGAATTCAATGATGGAGAAATGTAGCTTTATATCTATTACACATTTAAATCTGTATTGTGTGTTTTGGGGGGTTTGTTTGACTGAATCATTACTGTGATTTTGTTAAATTTTGTGATGTGTTTGTGACCAATTTCTCAGTATTAATGTCAGAGGGCACTAAGTACAGTGTCATCTTGTTGGTTAACTCAAAACCAGTGCTTGCGCCACCGAACCCGCACAAATACAGCGCTGACAAGTTTGAATACCTTCAAAACCGATTCAGTTATCTTCAGTAGAAACGTGCAAGCATACTTGCAAACCAGAGCAAAAGGAAATAGTTCCCAAGTTCTAAATTCATTTACACTTCTCCGTAGCACTTTATATTCATGTAACTCTGGGTATGTCGGTGTCACATGCACATGACAAACAGACTGGGTTATTTTCAATCACGCGTTGCTCCACCACGAAATATGTGTGGGGGTACAAATATGATCCATGTATCATGCGAAGAGCAGGAATTAAACAATATAAATATCTATAATGTTTACCAAAAGCACATCCCAACACAAATACACATACGCGCTCATGTTCTAACACACACACAAATAAGCATCAACGTCAGAAGCAGTGAAAATTCACCATAAATTCTTAACCTCTCCCTCGTTGTAACTACACCAAACAAAAAACATACCTTAAGAATATTTACACACTAAAACCAAACAATGTAAAACTACATGTAACGCTACTGCTACTACTACTGCTACTGCTCCTGCTACTACTACTGCTACTGCTACTGCTACTGCTACTACTAGTACTAGTACTACTATTGCTGCTACTGCTACTGCTACTACTACTACTACTTCTGCTGCCACTGCCACTGCTACTGCTACTGCTAAATTCCTACCAGACACCCATTTTGAATCTGGGGTTTGAATCAACGACCTTTGTATGTCCAATCAAATGTTTAAATCACTTGACTACATTGGTCATCAATAAGAAGAAATGCGATCAATCTAAATCAAACGCAACTCTTTATAGGAAAATGTCTATATCTACTTCATATCTAAAGCCCCTCTGCACTAGTTTGGCCAGGAGTGATTAGACCTCCCTGCATGGTCACTGACAGGTGTTTATCTCATCAAATCAGCTCTCAATGAACATAAGAAAAAAAGTGACCATGGGGGACCAATGGTCACCGCTTAGGCATTGTTTGCTATAAAGAGGGCCCAAGTAGTTATAAGTAGTGCAGTGGGGCTTTAAAATGCCGACCTTAAATATAAAAAGATGAGATGAGCTTACCTCTGATGCTCCCAGCTTGGCTCTGATCCCCATCATAGCTGTGTTGGGTGACGGAGGGGGCTGGTCAGGGGTGGTAGGCCGGTCAGAGGAGGCACCACCCCACTGGTCAGAGGAGGAGGTCAGCTCCTCTGAAGGGGTGCTAGGCTGGGAGCTGATGGACCCAGGGGAACGTTTGGCAGGGACGGGTTTGTTACGCCGCGGGAGAGGTTTAGGCTTAGAGTGTGAAAGTAAGGCTGGAATGAAAACAAGATGAGAAAGAATAAATGCTGCTTGTAAGTATCGGCTTGCATGGTGACGTAGATATACAGTACAGTAGGCTTGCGGGTGCACCATGTGAGAGAGAGGGAGGATTGAGGAGTCCTGTTCGAAAAGTTGAGCCACTCCCGTCACTCATCCTCTCCAAGCGCTATAGTTCTCCTTAGAACTATAAGCTAAGAAAGATAACCAACAGTCTTTTTCAAGACCACCCCAACAGTACTTTTCAGGACTACACACCCTCAAGAAAGATTACTGAGAGTCTTTTTCAGGACTCCTCAATCCTCCCTCTCTCTCACATGGTGCACCCGCAAGCCTACTGTATAAGAAAGAATAATGAATGTAGATTTACAGCCCCATCAGACAATCCTGTTTTTAAAATGAGAAAAACTGTGCATAATGTACATTTGTGCAACAACAAACATTAGAAACTTTTGTGACATAAGCATTTAAACATTTGCAAATATTCTTGGTTGAGATTAAATTTGATTAATATTTTGTGGCATTAAAGGCTTTAGCTAATCTTGATTGCTCAAGGGAATTTGCAAAAGTTTTGTGCACACAAAATGTTTGGTATTATACCTCGGTCACACCAGCAATCTGGCTCTTCATCATGGTAAAGTAAATTATTGTGCGGTGTGCTATTTGTCTCTTGTCAGTCTCTGCATTCTCAATAAAACAAACATAGATGACTATACAAAGATAAAGATATCAAGATATCAAAAAAGCATTAGAATGTTGTCCTGGAATGCTCCATTGTATACATTGGGGGGGGGGGGGGGATTACCACTATAAGGGAATGACATATAATGGAACATCCAAGCTCTAGGCATGTACACATTAGGCTTGGCACATTCTATTCTATAAAAGGGGGATAGTATTGACAATAACAGATACTTATCATCCATGAACTGTTTCCTAAACATCCCTTCACTGTAATAGAATGCCCCACTTTCATGTTTGTACACCGTCATCTTGGCATGCTCCATTAAGTATAATAGGGGAGTTTATTATTACCACTATCGTTGGAAGGCACTGAGGATGAGGAAGAGCTGGTAGGAGTAATCCTAGGTTTGGGTTTGGGTCGACCATTCCCCGTCACAGCATTGGACAAGAACTCATAGGCATCCATGTCCTCCTCCTCGTCATCGTCGAGTTGGTCGTCGCCATCGCCGGTGCTGTTCAGATCATTCTGGGTAGGATAACAAACAATCAGACTGCATATGAACCAGTAGTAATGAAATAAAACATCCAGGTTGGTATTCTCTATTTCCAGGATAACAAACAAACAGACTGCATAAGAACCTCTAGTAAGGACATAAACATGAAGTTGGTACTCTCTATCGCCGGTGCTGTTCAGATCATTCTGGGTAGGATAACAAACAACATACTACATACTGTATGAACCAGTAGTAATGACATGAACATGTAGTTGGTTCTCTCACTTGCCAGTGCTAGTTCAGATCATTGTGTGAAAGAGCAACAAAAAGCATAATACATTACATAAATGCGGTAATGTGAAGCACATTTTACGTTAACGTCACTAAAAGAAGAAAAATCAAACAAACAAACCAAAACACAAGTTGTTCATCATACATCAACATGCTTGTGTACGGGGCCTTAAGGCCTGTCTGTTCTAGTTTGGCCAGAGGGGATTAGACCTCCATGGCAGGTCACTGACAGGTGGTTATCTCTTCAAATCAGCTCTCAATTAACATAAGAAAAAGGGGACCATGAGGGATCAACTGGTACTGCTTAGGCATTGTTTGCTAGAAAGAGGGCACAAGTATATGCTTACAATGTCATCAGCTTCATGTATGTGTAGTTGAACTTGTGGGTGTGGCGGCTTGGATCCTATCTCATAGGGGGGGTAGGGCACATCGGGCGTGGCTGCCCCACTCTTAGCGTTGGACAGGGTCTCGTACAGACTACCATGGGTGTCGTCACTCGCTTCCGTTGACGTGTTACTCACACCCTCGTTCATGATGTCCTGTAAAGGATGATGAAATAATAATAATAATATAATACATTTATAAAGCGCTTAATACAATGTTTGGGCCAAATTTCTTATCATTTTGATGATTCCAGAACCTTGCAGTACACACCAATACTTATATGCTAGACGATCAACCTTTTTTGATCGATTCCACAACATTTTTTTTCACAATCCAATCGCATGACCAGAACTGATCTATACCTTTAAGTGTTTTGTTCTGTAAAGCGCATAGAGACATGCAATTATGTCCATGTGTTAGGTGCTGTACAAAGACGTTAAATTATTGTCATTATTATTATAACATTGAACTAATAACAGTGGTGGAAATATACGAGTGTAGGATTACTTTGTTTGGATGGAGAGCTAAAGTAAAAAAAACCATAAAATAACAATCTGGCAAAAACATCTTTGTGAAGGAATAGTAACAGCATTGTAATTGTAATTCTTTTGTTTCAAAGTCAACTACTGTTGCACTTTTTTACAGTAAAGTTAAATAGCCAATGAAATTGTTAAATAGGCAACACATGAGGAAACGGAGAATGATTCGCTAAACAAATGCATGCATGTTTTGGCATATTTTGAGCAATATATCAGAGGGTAATTATCAACCATGTAGAGATGATTACAAGTTAATTCAAAATGCATTACTGATGGGTTTACGGTCACTCTCAGGTTATCACAATGGTTCATGTGGTCGATTTTAAAGGCATCATTTAACAATGTTCAATCTGAGATGCATGGCTCTATGTGTTATCAGTGTCTGTAATATGGTGTTATATTGAAGCCCTAAAAAAATTGCACTTCAAAATGACCATGAAGTGCCTCAAAAAAGTATTAAAAAATTGAGTGGGCGGTTTTACCATACTCATTTTCCCCAATAGACTGTAGTGTTATGAAAAAACTATTCAAAACCAATGGTAAAATGTTGAATCCCAATCATAAATATAGTGATAATCGAACATGCGATTGGCTTGTAAAATTCATGGGATGCTTTTCTGACCTAAAGATTTATAATTATTAATGCAGCATGAGCTAAATTCAGGATTTAGTTTAGAATTGGAGGCAAAGTTACCTAAGAACTTTAAGCAGCAATATGGTATTAACCACACTGTGGCTTACATAATCTTGAAGATCAAGTGTTTAGTTTCACTCTTGAGTCATCTCAAGCAGAAATATCATTAAAAGAGAAGGTTGAGTTCTGGGAAGAGGTGAACAATAATTTGTGAGCGTTATCATTGTATTTTGCAAGTGTGGAAGAACATCAGATAAAAAATGTGCTCTGAAAAGCATGGCTCTTCAAATGCCTTCATTTTCTAAATATGTCATGTAACATCATACAAATCAGGACAGATTTTTATGCCACGTGTTTGATGTTCCCATATACATATTTCTGTGTACAGTGCTTGTAACTTTACCAAGACTGGGCCAAATTTCTTATCATTTTGATGATTCCAGAACCTTGTAGTACACACCAATACTTATATGCTAGTTGATCAATCATTTCTGATTGATTCCACAATATTTCTTTCACAATGCAATCGCATGACCAGGGGCCCGTTTCACAAAGCTTTTTCAATGACAAATTACAAAAATCAGTGACAAATCTGCTGATAACCAATCAGAAGCAAGGATTTTAGTAGCTTATAACAAAAACTGTCATTGGTCACTGATGACAAGTTTTGTGAAACGCCCCCCAGAACTCAACTTGATATTTAAACAGCACCATGTCACTAAGAAAAAGAATGTTCAACCAATGCATTCTAACAACTATGACATATGGTTCAGAAACATGGTCATTGACAAAGGATATAGAACAGAAGCTTGTGACTACTCAACGAGCTACGGAGAGGAAGATGGCGCATTTATCTCTGCGAGACAAAATCAATCACAAAGTCATACGCCAGAAAACAAAGGTTAAAGATATCATGGAGAAAGTCAGAGAATCAAAGTGGAGATCGGCTGGGCATGTAGCAAGACTTCAGGACAATAGATGTACAAATCATTTAACAGAATGGCAACCAAGGATGGGAAAGAGAAGAAGAGGAAGGCAGAAGAGAAGATGGAGAGACGACCTAACATCATACATGGGAACGGCCGCTTGCACTAGGACAGCTAGAGACGGAAGAGAATGGAAATGTTATGAGGAGGGCTTTGTCCAACGTCTGGATGAACTATAGCCTGATAGATAGATAGATAGATGTCTTACATAATCTTGAAGAGGTGACACAGTACTGTAATCCTGATCTCTGATCATCTGTTGCTTGGGTGGTGGGTGCTGTGGCGGGTGTGGATGATCATGTGTCTGGTGTGGTGGTTGTGGTTGCTGTGGTTGCTGTGGTTGCTGTTGTTGCTTGGGTGGTAAGGCATTCAGTCTGAGTTGTGTGTATTCTCCCGCTTGCTCAAGGTCATAGTAGTTCCTGTCAGGCAGCGGCGGAGGGCAGTCAGAATCTGAGGAGGATTGAATTGAATTGAGTTGAGTTGAATTGAATTGAATTGAATAGATTTGAAATGAACTAAACTGAATTGAATTGAACTAAATTGAGTTGAATTGAACTGAATTGAACTGAATTGAATTGAATTGAGTTGAATTGAAATGAATTGAATTGAATTGAATCTAATCAAATTAAACTAAATTGAATATATTTGAGTTGGTTTAAATTAAATTGAATTGGATTGAATTGATATGACAACTTCAACAATTCAAAAGGTTTTTTTTTTTTTACTCATTTTTTTCTGAAACTTTCACTGACATGTATGTATCATTTATCTGCTTCTATCAAAACCAAGTTGATAACAGGGTGGACTTCCCTTTAAAATGAAATATGCACTCTACCATGACCTGGGGACTGTTTCATAAAGTCTAAGATTGACTTTAAGTTGGACTTAACTATGGCAGGCTGTTCATGCCACTGTTTGCTCTCAACATTAACTGGCATTGGTTTCTCAAGGGATGTAAAATCATGGTCACAAATCTACAGAATTTACATTTTTTGATAGTTCATTATTGTAGGGACAAATATTATATAAAGATCATAATTCAGAGACCAATGGTGAGAGCAACCAGTGGCAAGAATGGCCTGCCATAATTAAGTCAAACTTAAGGTCGATCTTAGTCTTTATGAAACACTCCCCAGCTGTCATTTGATACTTGTGCCAAAAAGTCAAGAATGTTTTATGAAAAGTGCTGTAAACCAATCACAAAAAAATATACATTCAGGTTCAGTGGTTAGAGCGCCCGTCTCATGAATGGGAGGTCGTGGGTTCGAACCCCGGCCGAGTCATACTAAAGTAGTGCTGTAACATCACGGATATCTCCAATTCCGTTTAACCGCCAGTCAAAACCGGACGGTTTTCGGTTAAACGATTTTTTTTTTTTTTTTTTTTTTTTTCCCCAGCAAGCCAGGTCCGTGTGAAAAAGCGGGAAGGACTTTCATTTAACTGTCACAAATAATAGTAACAATGTCGTTTTTAGAAGAATGTGTAAGATCATTAATGTAAATCAAAAACAGTAGAGGACCTAGGATAGAACCTTGTGGTACGCCGTGTGTAAAAGTTGGATGAATTATTATTATAAACTTCATATTGAGATCTATTACAAAGATTACTTTCAAACCAAGATGACAGACAAGTGTTGTTCTAGTTTCGGAGTAGTGAGTCAACACACAGATTACTGAGCTGGGAGACATTGCCAGGCATAGTGCCAGGTGGAGGGGCATAAATCGAAACTTTAAAAAAAAAAAAAAAAAAAAAAAAAAAAACTTTAAAAAAAAAACGGGAAAACGAAACCGGCCAATTGAAAACGGAATCCGCCATGGGCGGTCGGATACCGGACGGTTAAACGTTTGGTTACAGCACTATACTAAAGACTTACAACAATGGGACCTTCTGCCTTCTAGCTAGGCGCTCAGCATATAAAACTGGAGAAGGGTAGTAATAACATATTATGTTATGCAGGGCCCGCTGGAAGAGCAGTTTCATAACTGAAGTGGCTACCCTGGGTAAATAAAACGTTATTATTATTATCATTAAGCAGGTATAGGCATTCCTCTCTAGGTTCTCACCTTGGCTTGATAATGTGTTAGACTGCCGTGGATGTGGCCCCCTCACATCTAAGTGCATGGGACTAGAGGATACCGGCTGGTCCTGTTTCCTCTCCATCTGAGGACTGTTCCCATTGACAGCCTGGTCCAACAGGATCCCTATTGAGTTCCTCTGAGGTTTCTTGGGAGGCATTAGTCGCGCTACCTGCTGGTTCAGCTTCTCCACGTTCATGTATAGATCCTGGTCCGGTGGCGATGATCGACTGAGTTTGGACGTGCCTCGTTTGGAAGCGCCTCGTCTCAACACGCCCTCCGGCGACGAGCTCCGCAGCTCGCTCCGCAGCTCGGCGTGCGTCTGGTAATGCCGGGCGTACAGTGCTGACCGGTCCTCTGGGACGTTGTCGTAGATGTTGGAGTGGTCGTGGTCGATGACCTCGAAACCTGGAGCGATGGGACCGTGGTTGGGACGGACGGAAGGGTTGGATGATAAATTGGATACGTAGCTGTAGGTGAGGGCGCTGTTTTGATCGGTGTCTGATCCATCGGTGAGTGGTGTGGTGGAGGGGGATTCTGTGGGCTTTGGTAAGGGCTCCCCTCGTATGTGAGCTGTGAATAAGTAAGAACCAAGTTAAGCATTATAATGTCATTCAATTCAATTCAATTGTATCTGTCCATTTTTCCGCATAATAATTACATAATGAATACATGCAATAATTACATTTTCAGAACCCCTAAGAAAGCAAAGCTTATTAGGAGGGGCCCCTGTACAAATATAAAGAGATAAATGAACATTAATGGAAATGAATTGAATCAATTGATTAGCGCCATGACTGTCCTGCTTTATATAAAGGCACCATTATCATATTATTATGACATACCAATTTGGAATACAAAAAACTTCACTGAAAAAGTTTTTTTACAACCCATTTATAAGTGCATTGTTCATAAAAAAATACCCCCCTTAATATTCCCGGGGGAATGATGAACTCGGCTCCTGTTTATTATTTTCACGGACACAAATGCATGTTTTACTCCCCAGGGAGTGGAGAGTGTCTACTCTCATGGGCGGATTAGCAATTGAATCCAACGACCAGGTTAATACAAATTACAACTAGAAATGCAATCGTGTCACAACGATGTGCGTGCAATGACGCCATGTTTTTACGTGTCAAATTAAGTAGCTACTCTCGGACTATCCAGAGCACAGAGCAATATGAAAGAAGTCTGTAGCTTCTGTGATAGTGGAGATAGTTAGGGCGAAAGAAAGGTCACCAAAACGGCCCGAAACGGAAAAAATGGTGCCTGGACGGTCACGCATGAGAGTTTCCGGAGAACGAAGAATTTAGTGACCTTGAAGGAATGCTAGAAACTACGCCTACAAATTTTGAAGGGAATTGGAGTAGAGGAAGGGATCTAGAAAGGGCTCGCGGTACACTGTTATCGCACTGACACGACGAATCATGAATGAAAGTGAAAGCGAAAGTGAATGTCTGCGAAATAAGAAGGCAGCTCGCAACATACGTCACAATTTCGATACTATCGGTTATTTTTTGGCGATCGTTTCATGCCCATGTAACGCATTTGCATTTGGGGGGCGGCTGATTTTCGATAAAAAAGTCGATATATCTTCGTTATGTGATCATGGATTTTAATGAGACTTGTATCATTCTTCATGGTATTATTAGGTCTATATCGTCAGCTAAAGAAAATCCTGGGGTGGACTATCCCTTTAATTGCGGTCAGTTTGACACCATTGTCATCTGCACGCGATGTACTGCACGCATTAAAGGCGCTATTACGTAATGCATGCAAATTCATCATTTTTGGCGATAACTTTGCGCTGACGTTATTAAAATTTCCCAAATTTAGCAGACAGTTGTCACGTATATGGATACATGTGTCTGCCAAGTTTCAACGACGTAGGTATAAAGATCGCCATTTTAGAGCAAGTTGAAGTTATTTCGGAATTTTCTTGAAAATGGCGAATTTGGAGGGCAATTTTCGCAAATTTGGTCAGTGATAGGGTATATAATTTTGTATATGGCTGGAAAGGGCATATCCTCAAGTATCTAAATCCAAAAAAGGGTACGGGTCTGCCAAGCCATAATGGAGATACGGCCACAGAGAGAAAGCCAATTTCCAGAACTTTAGAGGGCGCTTTTTATGTTTTGCAAAACCATTGGAGCGTGAAATTTGGCATGGCTATGTGCATTTATGAGATTAAGATACTGTGAGATTTAAATACAAAACGGAATTTATATGAGAAAGTTATGGCAGTTTTAGATTATTTAGGGGTCAATTTCTCAAGAATTTGAGAGATTTTTGACGGAGTCGGTTTCAGATTTGAATTTTGACTATGAAGATGGCATTTTGAAGGTCAAGTTATACGTCGCAGAGGAAAGAACATTTCTTAGACTATCTAAAGGAATTTGTTAGAAGTTTCTAGGATCTAGGATAGTGGAGATAGGAAGGAATGAAGAAAGGCCTTAAAATGGACCAGAAACGGACAAAATGGCGCCAGGATGGTTATGCATGAGTGATTTCGAAAATCGAAAAAGTAGGTGACCTTGATGAGATATAAGAGATGACGCCTGAGAAATTTGAAAGGAAAAGGACTTGAGGAAAGTACCTAACTAGGAATAACAAGCACTGCGTGCAAAACGAATGGGATTTCCGGACGATAAGGATAAGGATAAGGATAAGTATATTAATGGGGCAGAATGTGACATAAAAAACAAGGCAATGACGAAGGTTCGTCATTGCAATTAAAGCGCTTAGAAACCCTAGTATTAAGCGCCTTTAATACGAATGTAACCATCATTATTTTAAGGGCTGTCGATCATGATACTGAATCCTCTCACAACCAGTCAAGGGGTTTCAATGTGTTGCTGACCATAGACTCTTCATCAACACCTTACAAGTTGTTTACGCCGGTGCATCAACCTTGCCCAAATTACACAGAACCTAAGGCCTGTCCTCATCAGACCGAAGTTGCAAAATAACCAGTTATTTTAACTAGCCCGATCTCAAATTAGCCAGCTAATTGATCTGGTCGAGAAAATAAGAAATTATGGTCTTGTTTCCATAATAGCCCGCTGTTTGGGAAATAGCGGGCTAGTTTGTGATGAGCATATTGATCTGGTAAAGACGCAATTTCAAGCTTCAGGAAAATATCCTGAGTCTAAAAATAGCAATTTGTTTTTTCAATTTTGGTCTGATGAAAACAGCCCTCTCGAGTGACACGATACCCTGAAAACGAGTGCCTATGATCACCCGTCCCGGCCAGCGAGATTGGGATAACAGGAAAAGGTCACTAAGGGGTGCATGATGTTAATAGGTTAAATGACCTACATACACGACTAGATAACATTCAGGAAGGAGGCTCATTACTGTGTCAATGAGAGCCTCTTACAGTCTACAATGCACTACATTTGAAAGCCCCACTGTCCTACTTGTAGCTACTTGCTCCCTCTATATAGAAAACTTTCCCAATCGGTGCCTTTTTGAGTCCCCCATGATCCTCTATTTCTTATGTTATTTGAGAGCTGAGTTAATGAGATAGCCACCTGTCAGTGACCTCGCTGTGTGGTCTAATCCCTTCTTGCCAAACTAGTGGAGATAAGCTTTAACCCTAATAAGGCCGGGCTATTTGAAGTCTTACTACGGCCGGGGGGGGGGGGGGGGGGGCCATTATGGCCCCCCCCCCCCTAAGATCTCGGCCGTGAAATGGCCGATCTCCGCGAAAATTTGCACGCATGTCAAGTGAAGTGTATAGAACAATATGATAATTTCAATTTTTTGAAAAAAATCCCTCATTTGCATATTTATGGTAATTTATGCAAATAACGTCATAAAATCACATTTTTACCCATAAATCCTATATTATTCATATTTAAGCATTCTTTTTCACTACATATATTCATTAGACCATTTGGAACAATAATACAACAAAAAAAATTGGAAGAGCCAGCTTATTCCTTATGTTATCTCTTGTTTTGATAATTTCTTATGTATTTCATTGTTTTTTTAACTTATTTGTTATTGTTTTTGTTTTTTTTTCATTTCTTCCTACAATTCAACTATTTTGACTCCCAAAACAACCACCTAAACTTTAAACAAGACCCAATAACCAATGTTTGATCTATTTTTAGGAAAAATGACATTTCCATATGTTTTGTACACAAATCACAAAAATGAGCGATTTTCGGGCTGACATGCAAAGACAAAAGGTCACGTGACCTTGTAACTATAGGTCCGAATTTTTTTTTTTTTTTTTTAAAGATGCGCAAGACTCTAAAGAAAAAAGTCAGCGAGCGGCGAGGCGCCATCCATATGCGTTCTCGAACAATCAGAAAAATCGCATAATGCCCCCCCCCCCCCCCCGGCCTTATTAGGGTTAAGGAAGTCCACCCTGATAAACAAATAGTGCTGGCTGGCAGAAAGGCGTTAGCACTAAATGTCCTCAAACTTTTTTTAAAACTGACTTATTTCCGGAAAAAAATTGTGGCCGTGTTCTACTATAACATTTCTATTAATCTTTTAAATTTTCAACCAGTTTTCGGGATGGAAAGCAGTTTAAATATAAAACAAATCTTTAAATGTGAATAGTTTGAAAAGTAGTTTTTGAGTTGCTTGCGAATTGATGAGTTTACATAACTCTATGCATGCAAAATGTTTACTGTGTGTGCACTGTGTAATTAAGGCTTGAAATGAGCGTGCACATTTGAACATTCGTGAACTCTAGAAGAAAGGCGGCCAAACAACCACCAAGGCAGCTGAGTCACGGAACCAAACCGTTCTCTTTCCTAGCCTTGTCTACTCCAGCCATGCACACAGAACAAGAAGAGACATGAGACCCTGTTCAAACTGGCCAAGTAAGAACGTTCTTCTCAAAATGTCTTCTTGACTCTTTGCTCCAGTCATTGTGCTCTGCTCAATCCTTGTCTAATCCGTACACACTGATTAGGGAAAGAGACACTCCACTTATGAAACAGCATTCTCTTGCTGTAACTTCCTGCTTCTTATCTTCCTCTAACTGTCTTTACCTTATGTTATCTTTACCTTATGTTATCTTTATCTTTCCTCTGTCCTCTGTTATTGTAAATGTACGTATGTACTATGTTCTTTTTTTATATCAAATAAGTTTATATCTTGTTTATGCCAAGTATTTATTTGGGGATCATTCTGACCAAGCCATTTTTGGCTTTCATGATTCCCCACTTCCTTTTACAGTATGTTGATAATGAACAAACATGTATATATTTTTGATGTTTTTTGAAAGAGAGTGATATAAATAAATGAAATGAAATTAAATGAAATTATTGTTAGGTCAGATTCTCTTGTTAGTAGGTCAGTACTTTGGTACACTTTATCTCATTGCTGCAAAATCTATCGAACAGATTCACAAGTGCAAAGACCAACAGGGCATTACATCGGAGCATTCTTTTTAAAAATCTTCCTTTCTTGGTAGTGTTAAATTTTAATACTCTACATGTATGTCAGCAAGCTATGTATAGCATCTGTATGATACATATATCTCAACATGATGTATTCACACTAACTGGATTGTGCGCAGACGTTTTATTCTATCAAATCGTTATTACTGTGTAGTGTGAATGGGGACACTGAGACTTGAGAGAGAAGACAGTGGGAACAGCTGCCCAGGAGGATTACTCCTTACATGTTACTCCATGTCTGCAAGCTATCTATAGCATCAGGCCACAAGAGTCAGAAGGGGCTATGACCCCTCAATGAGGCGTGATGGCTCAGTGGTAGAGCAGAGGTCTCGTAACTGGGAGGGTCCCTGGTTCAAAACCAAGTCAATGCAAAAGGGGGTTTGACCCCTCAATGAGGCCCGGTGGCTCAGTGGTACAGTGGAGGTCTCGTAACTGGGAGGGTCACTGGTTCAAAACCAAGTCAATGCAGAAGGGGCTATGACCCCTCAATGAGGCGTGATGGCTCAGTGGTAGAGCAGAGGTCTCGTAACTGGGAGGGTCCCTGGTTCAAAACCAAGTCAATGCAGAAGGGGCTATGACCCCTCAATGAGGCGTGATGGCTCAGTGGTAGAGCAGAGGTCTCGTAACTGGGAGGGTCACTGGTTCAAAACCAAGTCAATGCAGAAGGGGCTATGACCCCTCAGTGAGGCGCGGTGGCTCAGTGGTACAGTGGTGGTCTCGTAACTGGGAGGGTCCCTGGTTCAAAACCAAGTGAATGCAGAAGGGGCTATGACCCCTCAGTGAGGCGCGGTGGCTCAGTGGTACAGTGGAGGTCTCGTAACTGGGAGGTCCCTGGTTCAAAACCAAGTCAATGCAAAAGGGGGTTTGACCCCTCAGTGAGGCGCGGTGGCTCAGTGGTACAGTGGAGGTCTCGTAACTGGGAGGGTCACTGGTTCAAAACCAAGTCAATGCAAAAGGGGGTTTGACCCCTCAGTGAGGCGTGATGGCTCAGTGGTAGAGCAGAGGTCTCGTAACTGGGAGGGTCACTGGTTCAAAACCAAGTCAATGCAAACGGGGGTTTGACCCCTCAGTGAGGCGTGATGGCTCAGTGGTAGAGCAGAGGTCTCGTAACTGGGAGGTCACTGGTTCAAAACCAAGTCAATGCACAAGTGTCCTTTGGGTGAGGCATTAATCCTCATTAGCAAGTCCTTCGGAGAGGAATTATAGCCGTCGGTCCCCTGGTTGCTTACTTACAAGCATACACATGCTTTCTTTAATAGCAGTCAGGTAAAACAAACCAACCAACATCAATTAAATGATATGAATTATTGCTCTTCTTACTCCAGCCATAGAATATCTCACCATGGTGTATTCACACTGCAGTATATGTCATTTTCATGTAAACAGGCTTGATTGAAGAAGCAGATGAGAGTACTTCAGTCAAAATATACAAGTATGTTGTGCCCTCACATTATGGCCTGTCTTCATCATCTCGAGATTTGACCTTGAAACTTGAACTCAAGAAATTAGCTTGAGATATCTTGCTCAGCGTTTCGTGGGATATTTAGTGGGATATTTTGCAAACTAGCCCAAGAAACCTTGGGATAATTATCTCGACCAAATATCCCGCTAATTCAACTGCGGGCTAATGAAGACGCCATTGGGATAGTTTAAATAGCGGTTTCTTTGGCAATCTCGAGCTGATGAGGACAGGTCTAGTAAGATGTGGCATGCGCCTTGCACTGACATCAGCAGAAGGAAAAGTTCTTGAAAGGTTCATGTTGGCATGCAACAAATGCCACCTTCCCACTATTCAATTAAGCGCAGATGCTTGATTGAAAACGCAGCCCGGTATAAAGCAAGAACATACTGCCTGTTTGGCATCAGAAAGGCAATAGGTCATACAGTTAACAAAATCTAAATTAGTCATACCACTTGTAAAATAAAAAAAATGGTGTGTTTTTTGTAAATCAAGAATGAAAGGTGATTTGGTTGATTCCTTTACTACAGGTATGTCACATTATCAAGAAACCTAAATCAGGTCAAATCAACTTTTCCCATACTTACAAAACTTTGTTAGGTTATGAATAATTTAGTTGTAAAACTGTATGCAGACCTGCCAACCTCTGGAGTTCAAAAACTGTATTCTTTAGTGTCAAAAGTTGTATTTTACTGACAAAAGTTGTATTCTTGAAAATAAACACGGATTGTTACGCGGATCAATGCCTCTTACAGTTTCTACCTACAGGAAGAATTTTTTTTATTGATCATTGGTTGAATATGCATTATTTCGTCACGACTGGTGTGTTCGATGAACCAATAAACATCCCCAAATTGCCGATGTGAGATGCTTGTAGGATACTTTACAGGACAGAATGGACATTTTGCCATTGAAAATGGCGGACGCACACACAAAATATTAATAAATAAAAAAAAAAATTATTAAAAAAAAAAAAAAAAAAAACTATTTTTTTTTTTTTTTTTTTTGAAAATCGTATTTGATTAAGGAAAATCGTACTGTCGTATTTGCTTCTAAAAATCGTACTAAATACGACTAAATCGTACTGGTTGGCAGGTCTGTGTATGCGCTTTAACACAGAATTAACGCCCTTTTCGCTCTGAACTGACAATACTTGTCTTCACAGTAATTCGCTATATATGTAAGTGTATTCTATGTATTCACTATTAGCCATGTACATTCAAAGAGTAACGCTTGATTGAAATTGCAGCTGGGTACATGTACATACTGTACACTGTTCATATTGGTTTTATCCCCTCATAATATATTTGGTATCATGTTCTTTGTTGTCATTAGGCAGTATTCTGAAAAGCTTATATTTACAGAACAGTCTCGCCTGCTTTCAAGGTACATGTAAGTTGTGTTTCACAACAAGGCTGAATTTCAAGTAAGGCTGTGCATAACCGTGTAATGAGGTACTCGAGTACACTCCCAGACGTGCAGGCGAATACTCAAATACTTGGCGGCCATTTTTTATTTTATTTTTTTATTTTTTATTTTTTTATAATTTTTTTTTGCCTACGTTGTAGGGGACACCCCATAGTCCGGCTACGAAAAACCCCATGCTATTTTACTGGGAGTTGCAATTGAAGGCGCCGATTTGTGGTTGTGAACTTCTCACAAATAATAGTAACAATGTTGTTTTTATAACTAAAGATGACAGACATATTATCCTCCAAGTACAAACAGAAATCTGGACATTGGCAGCTACTTTGGTCCTAGTTTCTGAGTGGTGAGTTGACAGTGACACCCTGTGTATGATTGAGCTGGGAAACATTTTTACTCACGGTACCCTGCCGGTGCTTTTCCAGGCACGGGTGAGCTTCGGCCGGCCGGCACAGTGCAAAGTGGAGAAGAAGAAAAACTCAGCAAAAGAATAAAAAAATGGCGGCTGTGTATTCGAGTACGAGAAATCGTACTCGAGTAGTTGTCAACAGTGCGTACTCTTCGCAGCCTTAATTCCAAGAGAAAAATCATTAAAACATTGATTTACCCATGATCATTTTTGAGATTTCTTGAGAGACTTTGGACGAATGAGATTCGATCTTCTGAAGAGCCGTTTCACTGTGACCGTCCTCGATCTCAACGTCGATGGCCGGTCTTGCTTCTAGGAGAACCCTCACGACATCAATCTTCCCAAAGACCGCTGCCTCATGGAGGGCAGTCCCTGTTTTAGTCTGAAAAAAATAAAATAAAAAGTGATGTTAGAATGAATATCAAAGGTGCTAATTTACTTTTTTTATAATTGAAAATAAAAATGATTTAATTGAGGTTTCGTATATGTAAGGAGTATATTTCACATTTTAAAACATACAATTCTCAGAGAATCATAAAGTTTTCTAGGGTTGATTTCATACATTCAAGGTCTACCCAAATTATCTTTTCAGGTTATTGGTAGACGTTAAAACATTCTTCTTCCTAGTCAGATTTTCTCAAACTTTTAATGACCCATTTCCCTGTTTCTGTACATGATCTGACTTCCTTAAAATCGGATTAATGTCAGGGTGGACTCTCCCTTTAATTAAGTACTTTTGAATAAAGACAAAGATTTTGAATTCATTGTAAATGCTTGAGCAGATATATAAATGAAACTGAATCCTTGCTTGCGTGGGTGGTAATGAGGGAAGAGATGAGAACATTGAAATAGTTTTATATTTGTTTCATGTGATTCATGTCCATGGGTTGATTGCTATAGGAAGAGAGAAGAACATTATACGGAAGAAAAGATGCCAAATCATCGGATTATGATTCACTATTCCTTTCCTGTCCTGCAGAGTTAAAGTCAACATCATCTGCTCATACATGAGTAGTTTCTCTCTTTCGGTATTTGTAACTATAATATCTCTGTCTTTTTCGGTCTATCTCTTCATTTCTATGATCATCTGGATTCTCTCTATCTCTATATCTCTCTTTCTCTCTCTCTCTTTCTCTCTATCTCTATCTCTAGCTCTCCTTCTCTCTCTCTCTATCTCTATCTCTTCTTTTCTCCCCTTTTCTCTTTCTATCAACCATTCTCTGTCTTCTCTCTTTCTACATGTTTCTATATATCTGCCTACGTCTATCTAACTACCTCTGTCTCTGTTTTATCTATTTATCTATCTCTCTCTTCTCTCTCACTTCTATCTATATATCTATCTATCATCTATCTGTTTACATATCTACTTACATATATCAATCACTTAATCTATCTATCTTTCTATCTATATATCTATTTATCTATCTAGCTGTCCATCTATATATCTATCTATATATCAATCTATCAGTCTATTTATCTGTCTATCTATCTATCCATCTATATATCTATATATCTATCTATCTATCTATCTATCTATCTATCTATCCATATATCTATATATCTATCTATATATCTATCTATCTATCTATCTATCCATATATCTATTTATCTATCTGTCTATCTATCTATCTATCTATCAATCTATCAGTCTATTTATCTGTCTATCTATCTATCTATCTATCTATCCATATATATATTTATCTATCTGTCTATCTATCTATCTATCTATCTATCTATTTATCTATCTGTCTATCTATCAATCTATCTATCCATATATCTATTTATCTATCTGTCTATCTATCTATCTATCTATCCATATATCTATTTATCTATCTGTCTATCTATCTATCTATCTATCTATCTGTCTATCTATCTGTCTATCTATCTATCTGTATATCTATTTATCTATCTGTCTATCTATCTATCCATATATCTATCTATCCATATATCTATTTATCTATCTATCTGTATATTTATCTATCTGTCTATCTATCTATCTATCTGTATATTTATCTATCTGTCTATCTATCTATCTATCTGTATATTTATCTATCTGTCTATCTATCTATCTATCTATCTAAAGTTAATCTACCATTCTCTCACAAACTCACTCAATCTTTCATCTCCACATCTGTTAATTTGACTAATAAATTAGTTCCCTATTTCTCTGTACTTTCATACCATATTTGTCTAAGGCTACTGTTTTGCAGAAATAAGCTGTTTATAGTCACACACCTTGTGCATCATGAGTTTTAGTTTATAAACCGCACTGCCAACTTTCATGTGAAATATGTTGTTTTCCTACGTCATCAGGTTATATTATCCTCTCTCCCTCTCTACTCAGCAATAGAGTCATATTATCTAAAAACAGAGCCAAACCGAGGAAAACATTAACTTGTTATTTTCCTGGTTGGCGAATAAATAGCTCAATTTCTAGAGCTTCATATAACTAAGGCAGGAAGTTGCATTTCCTTTTGTGTGGTTTATATGTTGGTGAGTAAGCTGAAGTGTGTACGGGTCTGTTCTCCTCAATCTACTGGTCTCAACAGAAACCATTCAAGTGATTCAGGAAGTATCTGCTGAATTAAAGGAGTCTTTTAGTTCTGAGTTATAATGAAAGAGCAGAAGTATAATAGAATCAAAGGAAAGTATAACAAATTGTAAATACAGTTAAACCTGTCTATAAGCCCACCCAAGGGAGACAAGAAAAATGGTCTTTATAGGCAGGTGGTATTTATGTACAGGTTCCTTTAGTAAATGTTTCAATGAGAAACTATTTTCAAGGGAAACAAAAAATGTGGTCTTTGTAGACAGGCGGTCACTAAAGCAGTTTTGACTGTATATGTAAACTAAAAATGTATTTGTCTGTCTATTAACTAACCCATTAAGTACGGAAACAAGTATTTGGCTGGTATTCAATTTCGTGAAAACTTCATGCCGTGATGCCACAAAATAATTGCATCACTGCTGACTAAACAGCGTCATTTACAAATTGCTAAAGTTACATGTTGTAAAGTAAACCTGTGTTGGTTTTACAGGTATTGCATTTAAACAAAAGGAAAATGTTCCCTTGGTTATGAGTCATAAAACACGTATGTATTACAATCCTTAAGTAAACCCACTTTTACATGAACACATTGACCTCACTATTTCACCGTCACACTATTAGGACATCAAGTATGTACACATTAATTGCAATTTTGAGACAGCATTGCTGTACTCCTGGCTTTGCAGAGTAAATTCTGTTCTCATTTTTTTTTTTGAGAAACAACAGCAGACACATGTGTTCATCGCAAAGGATTTGTCAAAGACATCAAAATGCCCCCGCATAATCCCAACGCTGAAGGCTTCGACAGTTGTTAATAACGCAGATTGAAGGGAGCTGCATTTAACCTTAATGACGCCTTGTAAGTGTCTCTTAATATCGTCTTATACTCAGTACTGTCTTCTTTTAGCGACCTTTTGTGACCTTCTTTTGATCCAAAATGCTAGGAATTATATATGCGCAGAAAGAGAAAAAATCACAGAAAATTGCAAGTCTACTTCTAAAGCAGTTCATTGTGCTGTTCTTGAATAAGAGTGGTGTAATTATTAAATCAGTATAGTCTCTAGATGGGCAATGCAGAGTGGAATTTGTAATCATCATCCTCACGTTCATACTGGCAATGTCTTTAATTATTAGTTTAAGTAATTTGTATCCACATTGTATATTTAAAGCCCCAATGCATTACTTATAGCTACTTGCGCCCTCTATATAGCAAACAATGCCTAAGTGGTGACAATATGTCCCCCGTGGTCCCCTTTTTCTTATGTTAATTAAGAGCTGATTTGATGAGATAACCACCTGTTATTGACCATGCAGGGAGGTCAAATCCATCCTGGCTAAATTTTTCTACTTCTTTTTAACTGTAAAAGAATGGGGGGGAAATGTGGCCAATTTGAGGAAGAAAGGCTCATTTATTTAGACCATCAGAAGACTATGGGTCAACCTTAGAGACTCTTATACTGCTTTCAAACTGCATCCTATCGGAGTCACACCGATGAAAATACTGATTGAATTTTCCTCATGTAAACAAAGGTGAAACCGCCTTTTTCTCCCTGTCGCTTTCATACTGCCGGTGAAATTCACTCGCTGTGGCGAGCCCTTGCCGGAAGTGAAGAATTAGTGCGTAATTATTAAGCCCGCGCTCCATCTAGCTAGCATGCAGCATGTTCAACCATAAGTCAACAAACACAGCTGGTTACGATAAAGCGCGCGTACACTGCAACCTTTGACCATTTTACCGCTGTTTTAATCGCTGTTTTCTCCCGAACGCTTTCATACTGGCCATTTCATCGGTGTCACACCGATAGAATGATAATTTCTCCTGCTCTTGAGCAGGATAATTTAATCACCTATTTCTCTTCTTTTCATCGGCTATTTAATCGCCTTTTTCTCCTCTGTTGCTTTCATACTGGCCATTTCATCGGATGCGTCCGGATGCATCCGATGAAATCAGGCCAGTTAGAAAAGGGTATTAGTGTCACTACAGGGCCTCCCACTGAACAGCAAAGCAACATAACACTCTGATTCCTCTCTATATTTGGGAGTAGAGTCCTAGAGGACGTAGCGTGTCCCGCGGCAAGACATGCGGCACGTCCTCGGAGCGGGGCCTCCTTTGCTCACTGTGCTTCCTGCTTAGGACTGAACATGATACATTGTAGGTCCTAATTAAAGGGATAGATCACTGAGAGGACAGGCTTTATGGCTTGTATTCACAGGACCAACTACATGAAAGAGGTTTAACCACCTAGAGATGTCATGGTCTGGTGGAAACTTCACCGGAAGTGGATCACATGGTTTGCGATTTGAGTCCTGCTGCAGCACTAATGTCCTTTGGCAAGACATTAATCTACATTTGCCACTCTCCACCCAGGTGATGTAAATGGGTTCTGGTAGGAAGAATTCCTCAAAAGCCAGAGCGCCTTAAAAGGGTAGCTAAATGCTAACGCCAGGGAAATAATAGTACAGAGCAGAAGCGTTTATTGAGTGCTATATTAATGTTGTTGTCGTTGTTGTTGTTGTTGCGTTTATCATCATCTTTATCAATATTATGATTTATGATTATGATTATTATCATTTTTTTCTTTCTTCAATATTATTATTATCATTATCATAAATATTGATTTTATTATTATTATTACTATTATTATTATTATCATTATCATTAATATTGATATTATTATTATTATTATAACTATTACCGTCTTGTATATATCACAGCCTGCTTCCAGTAAAAGCTTGACGATGCGATGATGACCGTTCTTAGCAGCAAGGTGAAGGAGTGACCGGGAGTCCGGGATCTTGGCCAGGAGGTCTGGCCGGAGTCTGACCAGTAACTGGACAGTGTCCTGGCGGCCGTACTGGGCAGCGAGGTCCAGGGGACCCTCCTCTTTACGATTGCATAACGTTGGGTCAGCTCCATGCTATGGACACACGAAAGAGAAAAAGAAAAAAGAAATGTTAAAAAATTAAAATGCAAATCATATCAGTTGCATCCAGTGTATGAGTATAAACTTATTTTTAATTTTCTATGATCTAACAGATACGTAGAAATGCTTCTAAATTGCATACTTTCATACTGTTGACAGAGTTTAATTTATTACTATTTATGGAAATTCTGAACATAGAGAGGGGTTTGTAATGTGTGTTTTATAAATATATATATTCTAATGCCTTTTGACAAGTTGTTCTTTTAAATATTTCACATGTCGATGCGCTGCATTGGTACAAAAAGAAATTCAAACATGCAGTGTTCGTGATATTGCTAATATCTGGCCTCTTGTCTAGATTTTCTCAGATTTTTTTACATTCTATTTAAAAGCAAAATATGAAATTGGGTTTGTTATCACTTTCTCATACTACACGTTCATGACTGCATGTATCTCTGAGGCATTTATATACACATAGAACTGTTGAAATGACGACACTTGTTTACGCATGGATTGTTTATTGCACAATCAATATGACAATTAGTGAGGTCAATCAATACACAGATTCAACACTAATCTCTGTAATTCACTATCCACTATGTCTGTATTACACAATTCAAGGCTGTCGGCTCAACATGCCTTCCTACACAAACTGCTAATATTGCCAAAAGTGACAGAATTTTGTACTAATACCAAAATACTTTTGCTTTTTATAATAGATTAGTAAAATATAATATAATCTGTGATTGTAGCAAAAAAACTGGTCTATTAGGGACTCTCCTTTAATAGAGGGACTGTTGGATATACATGTATATTTCTGATTATTTCATGTCAAAAGCAGATATCAATTCAAATATCTTTATCACGTGCATACATTACATAAAAATATGATTTACTAGTGAAATCTATATGGCATTTTAAAGAGGAATTTGGAAATCATGACGGTTGTTTACGGATGGATTTTTTATTTCACAATCAATATGACAATCAGTGAGGTCATTTGATGCACAGATTTGACACTATAATCTCTCTGTAATTCACTACAGTCTACATCAACAATACACAATTCAAGGCTGTCCACTAGGCCAATTAAACTGCCTACACAAACTGTTTATCTGCCAAGTGACACACCAATTAAAGAATTTAGTATGCATACCACAATGCTAAATGCTCATTAATGTGATGATAATGTCCATGTGTACTAACGAATGTGAACAGAACAAATGCACTTGTAATTGAATTAAAAATCAAAATGTCTTCTCCAATGATAGCATTTCATCTGGACAGCCAGTTAAAGGTAAAGACCAGTTTTGGAAACGCCCCCCTCTCAAAAAATGTAATGGAAGCTCTTATTACCTATCATGTGAAATAATGTTTTGACTAATACATGCTGATAACAACTTAAACCACTTACTAATCAATATATTTGGTAAATGAGTTTATCTTTTTGGACGTGATAGATATAACTTTACGAAGACTGGGCCAAATTTCTTATCATTTTGATGATTCCAGAACCTTGCAGTACACACCAATACTTATATGCTAGATGATCAACCTTTTGTGATCGATTCCACAACGTTTCTTTCGCAATGCAATCGCATGACCAAAACTGGCCTTTATCTTTAAAAGAAAGTACGTCGTTTGGTTTCACTCTTGGAACAAATACTGTACTACTGCCTATGAACTAACATGCAGTCCAACGTTGGGAGATTATACATGTTATGTTACCTACCAATTGTAATGTCAATCTTTTTCATTAGGAAAGAAAATGAGAAAAAACAAATACTATCTACCATAAAAGCCTCAAATAATGTAAAAGTGTAGCACAATATCAAATGTTGAATTATAATTTTTATATTGTGATAATTTAATTTACAATTGTCTAAATTTAACAGTATGAAACCACTGTTAACTAAGGCTGCGACGGGTAGTCGAATGCTCGAGTACCCGCACGGTTGACAACTACTCGGATACGATTTCTCGTACCCGAATATTCGGCCGCAAAAAAAAAAAAATTAAAAAAAAAAAAAAATGTCCAGGCCCACGCTTACCCGTGCCAGGGAGAGCGGCAGCCGCTGGCATGGTACCGTCGGTAAAAATGTTTCCCAACTCAAGCACTGTCAAACTCACCTTTCAGAAACTGGGACCAAATGTCCAGATTTCTGTTTGGACTTGGAGGAAAATGGATTATTCTGCCATCTTTGGTTTTTAAAATAGCATTGTTTACTGTTATTATTCTTATTAAATCGGCGCCTTCAACTGCAACTCAAAGTAAAATTGCATGCGTTTTGGGCGAGGGATCTGAGAAACTGCCGAGTGGTATGGTAGTGGCAAAAAAAGTCAAAAAAGAAAAAAAAGTCAAAAAAGTCAAAAAATCAAAAAATTCAAAAAAATTCAAAAAAATTCAAAAAAATTCAAAAAAATTATAAAAAAACATGGCGTCCGAATACTCGAGTATTCGCCTGTAAGCCAGGGAGTGTACTCGGGTACCTCATTACACTGTTGTGCACAGCCTTACTGTTAACAGTAGCAAAAAGGTACAAAATAGGCCATCAAGTAC
The DNA here is from genome assembly GCA_035222895.1 of Strongylocentrotus droebachiensis. Classification (NCBI taxonomy): domain Eukaryota; kingdom Metazoa; phylum Echinodermata; class Echinoidea; order Camarodonta; family Strongylocentrotidae; genus Strongylocentrotus; species Strongylocentrotus droebachiensis. Next base: position 90,278 of record JAVYIG010004426.1, read on the forward strand.
AGCATTACCACTTTCAACACCAACTATTTAGTGCTTTTATACAAGCTAGTTTGTTGGGGTTTCTGCTACAAGATGATATTTTTATTTACCCATGTAACACTGTTTAATGATAGGATTTAGAAAAGGGGGTAAAACAAATTGCCTTTGTTACTGTATCCAGAATGAGATTGTTACTTTAATATAAGGCTGTGTAACAATAGGACTTAGAAAAGGGGGTAAACAGAGATTTGGGGCTATTAACAAAGGGAGGTATTCCCTACAATGAATAAGGAATTCAGTCAAGTGGGAAAACTCTCACAGGTCTATCACAATTTTAGAACCAATCACAATTTTTTGTTCAAGTTGGACAGATTGCTATCCATCTTCATGTCAATACACAATTTATTCTTAAGTACCTTTTTTTCTAACGTATTCAAACATTGTTTATTAAGCTCAGTTTTGTCTATATTCCACTTCATTTAGCAAATACTGTATCAAATTTCCTGTTTATTATCCACTCAAATGACTCAAATTATGGTTTCATTATATACAATCCCCTAAATGGCATTGACCTTTCTGTAATAGACAACGAAAAGTATGCCTATTATCTTTAGCAGCATTTATATACATGTACATGTAGATGTCACTCCACCATCTCCCCTCCTTTACCCCTATCTTTAATACTCCTCCCCTTCTCCCCCTCCCCCTCCCACAACAATCCCCTCATCCTTCTCCTCTCCTTGTCTTCCCCTCCTCCTCCCCATTCATCCCTCACCCTCCCCTTCTCTTTCCCTCCTCCCCTTCTCCTCCCCCTACAATCCCCTCAGTTCCCCCTACAATCCCCTCATCCTCCTCTCCCCTTCTCTTTCCCTCCTCCCCTTCCCCTTCCCCTCCACCTACAATCCCCTCAGTTCCCCCTACCCTTCCCCTTATCCTTCCTCTCCTCATCCCCTGGTTCTCCCTCCCCCTACAAATGTTACATCATCCAAGTGTCACATTCTTGACAAAGTTAAGGTGTCATGCATATCTGGCCAATTAGAGAGGCATTAAGTTAACGCCCTTCTTGTATACAGCAAGCGTTATTTAGATTGTGCACCCCTTCAAAATAAGGCAACTTGTTTGTCAAAAGGTCTTTCCAGTAACTCCCTTTAAAAGACTTTGACTGCTATGGTCAATCAGGGAAAAAAATTCTTTAAAAATTATGACTTTTCAAGCTTGCTTGCATGAAAATAACACTCTTTAATTCGTTTTGCATTGAACTCTATGCAAATTTTGGGGGGCTCTTTTATGACTTTTGGGGGTTCTTTTTGGCATTTTGGGGGCTACTTCACCCCGAGCCCCCGTGTATTTTTTCCCCTGTGGTCAATATATTACTCTTACGCCCTTCTTGCATTATATAAAGCGTGCACTCCTCCAAAATAACACTACCATGCTAATCAAAAGGTCACTCCAGTAAAGGCTTCACTGAAGATACCAAGTATACCACATTAATAGGGACTTTTAGATTTACACGACGAGGACCGCCACGTGTGACAGCCTTTTAAGGTAATGTGACGTCCTTTTAAGGCACTGCCAGGCACGGCCCAGTGCCTTAAACAGTAAACACAATGTCACACGTGGCAGTCCACGCTCTCGTTGTGTAAATCTAAAAGTCATTAATGCCAAGCTGCATAAAGGGCCGGGCTGTCAGAGTGTTTAACCTGATAACTTAAATTACTCTACTTGATTATAATGAGCCTAATGACCATTAGGATGCTATTCAACGTCTGGTTAGTTTCATGCTAGGAAGTGCATCCACATTGTAAGCATTCTGAAAATGAAACTGGGTTTTAAAGGGATCATTTAACAATACAATGTTAAATCTGAGATACACGGCCCTACGTGTTATCAGTGTCTGTTATATGGTGAAATATTGAAGCCCTCAAAAAAATTGCACTTCAAATTGATCAAGAAGTGCCTCAAAAAAGTAAAAATCTTTGAGTGACCGGTTTTACCATACTCGTTTTCCCCAATAGACTGTAGTGTTATGAAAACCGCTTGGCAAAGGGTTTTTAAAATGTGTAAGTCCAATCATAAATATCTTGATAATGAGACAGGCGATCGGCTTGTAAAAGTCATGGGATTCCTGACTGACCTAAAGGTTTATAATTATCATTGCAGCTGAGCATGAGCTAAATCCAGAATTTTGTTTGAGAATCTGAGACAAAGTTACCGGATCCCTTTAATTGGTACTGTACATGTACATGTATGTATATTCCAGATGTGTGATTTATAATACCAGTACATGTTTGCCTACATAAAGACATGAGGAAGTGAAACAACCCACCATTAATAAAATAGGCCAATGTTATTATCTGTTTACATGTACTTTTTTTTAAACTAATATCCTTTGGCAAGAGATTTATTTACATTTGCCACACTGGACCAAGGTGAGGTACCTGGTAGGAATTGATTCCTTGAAATGCTAGAGCGCCAAAATGGCAGCCATGCTAGAGCCAGAGAAATAGTTGTGGAGCGCCAGGTGTGTCAAGTCTGACAGATATGAGCGCTATACAAGAACTCACTATTATTACTATCACTACTGTATATTAGTATATCAGTTTGGAGCCAGAAATCATTAATTCTTTCCTACTACGGTATTCCTCCTCCTTCTGCTGTCTCTTTCCCTTCTTATCCTTAATCATTATCACTGCCTTTTCATTCTCCTAATCCCTTTTCTTCTGCCCCTAAGATATTTCCACCCTCCTCCCTATCCACACCCCCTCCCCCCCCCCCCCCACCCCCCACCAACCCTGTCCCTATCCCATCTTCCATCCTTTTCCCTACATACATGTATACCCCTTCATTTCCTTCTCAAATAAAGCTTTAGATTTATCCAAAACAGTTTAATGGTAGTTCAACTTAAAATCTCCTGATAAATGTAATTCATTGTAATATCTCTCTTACAAAACAGCTTCAGTCACAAGATCTTTTCAATTCAACTATCAAAGTCATGTGTCCCACAGTGAAAAAAATGCACGGGGCTCAGGGCAAACTTGCCCTCGAAATGCCCAAAAGAGCCCCCGAAAATCAGAAAAGAGCCCCCGTAAATTTGCTTAGAGTTCAATGCAAAACAAATTTTAGAGTGTTATTTTTATGCAGGCAAGCTTGAAAAGTAGCCCCCGAAAAATAAATATTTATTTTTTCCCCTGGTGTCCCCATACTTCATTGCCTATCTCATCTTCTTACCTCTAGTAATAAAGAGACCACATCCGTGTGCCCGTACTGTGCAGCAAAGTGAAGAGGTGTGTCCCAGTAATTGTTCTGAATGGAGAAAAATAAACAAGAATAACACATAATTATTGATTAATGCAAATAAAATGGAATAAACAATTCAGAGCACACTCTTTGCCCAATTCTGTTAATGGTCATTACATGTAAGTATATTTTGATATAGACCTAATAATGCACATTAAAAAGTCATTAGCAAAAATGTAGCGAACAAGCTCAGCAGGGTGATAGTCATTAGCTCAAAAATGAAATATTAAAATTAGTAAGTATCATACAACCAAATGAACCAATCCACTTTGTCCATGTACTCTCTAAAAAAAAAAGAGTTAATTTTCACTCTATTTTAACTTTCTTGGGAGTGACGTCCGTGATCACTTGTTTAGGAGTGAATATCGATTGATTTTTTGAGTGCTCTCTAAGAAGAAAAGAGTGAATGTTCACTATATTTTCACTACATTTTCACACTCCAGAGGAGTGACGTCCGTGATCACTCGATTTTGTTTAGAGAGTATGTAGCCTGTATGCAAAAATGAAAATAATATGTGTACTCAACCAGTTGACAACCCCATTTCCTGGCAAGACACGATTGATCTTTCCCAAAACGATGCAGGAATTAGAACATAAAAGACTTGGAATACACGCAATCCTCTATTTCTTTCTTGGAAGACAGACATGACTCTTTGTGTTTTCAGCAAACAAACCCACCAAGTGTTTCCTTCCATTCAAGCAGACCACTTGTAAACACGAATGGACCCGTTCTCACTACAGGAGATCCAGCGCGATCCAGCTCGCGCACTAAGTCCCGCTTTCTTTGAGGTGAGAACGCAGCAAAATCATGTTGGTGTGCCCAAAAGTACGACCCACAGTCCACCCTTGTAGTGAGAACAGGGTCAGAGATCAGACTTTCAGTCTTTCCAGACAACCACAAGGTTCGCACTACAAAAGCCTGACCCACAGTCCACCCTTGTAGTGAGAACAGGGTCACACAGGGAATAATCAGACTTTCAGTCTTCCCAGACAACCACAGGGTTTACGCTAAGCCAACTGGAAAATCCCACGCCACCACATTGGAAATCAAATATCTTCAAGACAACGCTTCTATTCAATATTTTTTTCTTTCTTGAAACCTGAATACATAACAACTCTCGCTATCTGTATTAAATTACTATATTAAACGCACTATAAAGTATAAACCACTGCAGTACTGTTATTGGTTTGCAACATGAAAATTTGATAAGACCGTAGATCAATTTCACTTGGGAAAGCAAGTTAAGAGTAGTGCTAGTTAAGAGCCCTCCAAAAAAAAAAGTTGAAGTACATATCTGATATAGAGTTTTCTATTGGGAATCTTTGGGATCCATTAAATAAAGGTATACGTACCGGTAGTGTATTTATATCCAGAATCTTCTTATTGAGTAATATTTATAATAACAGGGAATTATTTTTCCAACTAAAAACTTTGAACGATCACAGTAATGTTATTCAAGACCTTTATATAATGCGCTTAATTATGATTATATATTCCTTAATGTTTTGGATGTACTAGTCCTACGTAATAATATTCCAATCATATTTCTGTGCTTGTTTCACATGTACACCTGTATCTTCTGAAAGACAGTATTCAGGAGGACCACTACCATACATGCTACATGTGAACACAGCCATCAATATCACTCAGGCAAGACTCAAGTCGACTATGGTGTCTCCAAAGATAAACCACAAGATCTAAAGTAAGCAATTGGTAAACCCATTCTAAGCATTTGCACCACCACAATCGAGCGTTCTGAAACAGGCCTATTCACACCTGTTCTATTAATGGCTGCGTAACAAAAGAGGAAACAGGAATAAAACCACAATAGCATAGAACTTTTTGTGCCCATGAAATAATAATAACATGTTATGAGTAAAGTTTGATCATGTTTTAGCCATTAAGTATCATTGCACAAACATGTTTGCAATAATGTGTGAAAGTTGAACTTCATTGCCCCCAAAATGGTCACAGTTTACATTTTGCAATAAGGGCAAGCCTAGAATAAATGAGGGGCATACATGTATGCCCCCCCCCCACACACACACACACACATACACACACCTTAGCTCTCCATTTTGGCCCTTCTATTGTTTCAAGGATCAACAGGGATGAGACCATTCTTTTATAAACCTTATCTTTTGAGGGGAGGAAAAAATAACAGACATTTGGCCCATTTACATGACCCAATCACTGGTGGGTTTTTTGTTTTGGACTGCAAATGCAGCTTTTGAAAATATTACGCTTGATCTGGATGATCTCTATAAATATATCTGGCATTTAGTGAAGCACAAGGGACCCTCTTCTTTCAGGAGTCTCTGATGGAAGGTCTAGTTTGACAACTAAAATAAACACAACTCCCTCTTTACAGCAGTCATTATGCTGAAAGATTGGAAGAATAATGTCCTTTCAAACTAGGCATCAGGGACAGGAAAAAATGTCTTGAGGATTTATCACCAGTGCCTAAAGAGAAGGGAGGTGAAACAAAAGTAATGAAAAACCTTGTATACCCAAGAACAAACTAGAGATGTTCGTACTGTATCATCAGAAACTGTTGCATGCATATTTTTGAAGAATCTTGTGAAGTTTAGGAGTGGTACAGATAGCTTTTAAACTTTTGCAAATCTGCTTCTCTAATTTGTTCTGCGTTTGTTTTATTAATCTTATCGTTTTTAAATAATGAACTTTAAGTTTAAAGCAAGTTTGGATTGCCCTTAGAGGTATGGAGGCCCCTCTATACAGTACAGTACATGGACCGGGAATGTCACGGTTGTAGATCTCGCGATGTGTATGTATCTGGTAACTTCTTGGTATCAGCTTCTCATGCAGTCTTCCTATCTCTCATCACCATCCTCTATATAGACCCATAGAACAAAATCTCTTTGCATACCTGAAATGCACATGAACATGACCTCCTGACCCTTTGGCATAGTTTCCGAGAGAATCAACAAGCCAAAGTGGTTTCCTTCCATGGCATAGCAGCTAGGGAGGTAGCTTGGATTCAAGGCTGAATGGGTTTTTTCTCCTCTCACATAATAACTTGATTTGAGTCTGGAAGCATAGAGACTAGCCCTCTAGATGAAAGCATGGGGCCAATTACTTCAAAGCGGACACTTTTGTGCATGAAATGTTAATAAATTTCCCTAGTGGCTAGATTCCCAGAAGTTTCATCATGACATGAAATAAATGATTCACAATTGACATAACACTCAATTCTCGCAACTAGGGTCAGTTTCTTGCTGTGAAAATAGTTGTTCTTCACAATTCAGCCTTTCAGGAAAGATTCATGTCGCAAAAGTTTAGGATTTTACAATAAAGGTTTGTGATGAGAGCAAGATCAATTAGAGAGGTGCATATACTGTAGGCCTAAATATAGAGGGCTGGTTTTAGAAGTTCCAGACTCGATCAAGCCATTACATTTTTAATTGAGATGGGGAATATTGATTCAACCTATGATCAAGGCTAGACATAAAGATGTCAGCCTGATATCATGTTCAGTTTCAAATCTCCACAGCTTGTAAACAAGATATCTGATCCTTCAAAACAGATACCATGGACCTGATGATACCAACTCTTTTGTACATTTACACATGTTGTTGAATGTTCAGTTAAAGGTAAAGACCAGTATTGGAAACACCCCCCTCTCAAAAAATGAAATGGAAGCTCTTATTACCAATCATGTGAAAGAATATGTTTTGACTATACGTGATCATGCAAATTTTGGTGAGAAACCGCCTACTAATTGATATATTTGGTAAATTATTATATCTATTTGGACCTGATAGACATATCGCATGTGTCACCGCACGTGTGGGGGTAGTCCCATATCCATCTTTCTGTGTACAGTGCTTGTAACTTTATCAAGACTCGGCCAAATTTCTTATCATTCTGATGATTCCAGAACCTGCAGTTCACACATACCGGTATGCTAGATTATCAACCTTTTTTGATCGATTCCAAACTTTTCTTTCACAATGCAATGGCATGACCATATTGATCTTTATCTTTAATAACATCAGAGGTAACTTTCTTGCAAATGTATGAAGTCAATTTGGCCATCAACCTATAGAATTCTTGTATGTACCAGGTACGTTTTCATTTTACGTAGTCTGTAAATGAAGACATGTCTTCTCAATTGGATATAGTGTTACAAACAAGCAAGCCTCCTGAAGTATTACTAATTTTTAGATAACCACAAACTTTAAATAGCAAACTTCACCCATTGTTGACATCTGCAAATGTTTCATTCTACAAATCATTTCTCAACGGTACATGAAAGTTTTTTTAGTAGTGGGAGCATATAGTGGTTTAACAGTTTGCCAATCAATGTTAGACAAATATCTGATTTGACAGCACATGTAGGCCATGCACACCCAAGCCACTCAATAGAGTACCGAAGCTGTGTCCAAATGTCGAAAACCAATTGAATATGTTAAGTATTGGCTGAGATATGACCATCGGAATAAATATACTCCCCATAGGAGCTCAGTGTTATATGCTCTGGCTCCTAATGGTTAGGAGCCAGAGCAATATAACACTGAGTTCCCATAGGACATATTATTCATTCAGATGGTCATATATCAGCCAATACTCAACATATTAAATTGGTTTTCGACAATTGGACATTATTTTTGGTGTTTTTAGATTTCGGAATATGAAGAAAAAATTGAGAAATTCTAAAAATAGACTTTTGATGACGTCACACTTCACCACTCTATAGGCATGTCCTCATCAGCTCGAGTTTGACAAATAACCCACAATTTTTAAACTAGGGATATTATCCCAAAGCTCAAAATTACGTTTTCACCAGACCGATACGCTAATCACAAACAAGCTCGGGCGGGCATAAATTAGCCCGCTATCTCAGGATATTTTCTCGACCAAATATCCCGCTAATTGCAACTGCAGGCTGATGAGGACGCAAATTAATTGGTTAATTTGCGATCAGGATAGTTAAAATATGGGATTATTTGGCAAACTCAAGCTGATGAGGACAGGCCTCTTGTACAGCAACCCACTTGTCAATTCATATCCAAACAATCTAATGGGACAAGAAAATAAATTTGTTGGCCAAGTAATCAGCGTAATTCGTGGTAAGTACATTATGTACATGTTTACCTTACAAGAGAATGTCTACATACTGTACAATTAATCACACAGGAAACACAAATAACATGGAGCCAAGTAATTAAGCCTTCTAATTAGAAAGTGAAAGCGTGTGTACTTATCAACATGTGTTTCTGACTACTCAATGGAACAAAGACAAGTCCATGATTTATTACAACATCGATGAATACAGACTCATAAGGCGTGTCTGCACTATCTCGAGATTGCCAAATATCCAGCTATTTTGAACTATCCCGATCGAAACTATCCAGCTATTTGCGTCTTCATTAGACCGAAGTGGCAAATTAGCTGGATAGTTGGTCGGGATAATATCCCAAGATATCTCGGTCTAGTTTGCAAAATATCCTTCTATTTCCGAACTAGCGGGATAGTTTGCGACCGTCTTCATTAGACCGAAGTACGGAGTCAATTATCCCGATCCCATCATGCACAACGATTTCCGGTTCGCACATGCGATCTATACCGCTCAGCGCTGACCTCGCAACCACTGACCTCGAGTAAACACGGAAAACCGCAAACTAGACCGAGATATCTTGGGATATTATCCCGACCAACTATCCAGCTAATTTGCTACTTCGGTCTAATGAGGACGCAAATAAGCTGGATAGTTTGCGATCGGGATAATTCAAATAGCTGGATATTTGGCAATCTCGAGATAGTGCAGACACGCCTATAGCACTGTTTATACAACACCTACGTGGATCCTTGTCATTTGATTGGACGATTGTTGGTCACATGATATTCAATAGATGGTATATTGCACGGTCGTGCATTTTTGGTTATATGCGCCGTGCATTTTTGGTTATATGCAGACTGCGTACCTCTCTGCTGCATGTGCGCGTATCCCTGCGAGTATCTGACGCGAAGGCAGTCTGCATGTAATCGAGAAGGCTTGACTCGAACTTTAATTTATCTTTTTAAAGGAGTAAAGCATAATTTGTTGATTAACGTTCTATTAGGTCTTCTTCGATGTTGTATAAAACAAATAATGAATGTTTTTCATTCGTTTAATAGTGCAAATATGTTCCTTCGTTGAAAGATTAACGTTAATTCTATTCAACTCGGCTGACGCCTCGTTGAATAGAATGTTAATCTTTCAACTCATGAAAATATTCGCACTATTGAACTCATAACCATTCATTATTTGTATAATATAGCATGCTGTATGAATCAAGGTTATAGTGTACATACTGGATTTTGCATACAGTACATGTTGTATTCTAGTAAAGATTGTTCAAATCTGTTTTATTGTGCAGTTTTGGCATCATAAGCCAGGGGATACGGCACTCGTGTTTATGCCTTTATCTCTCAGGGAAAGATGAATAACATCCCGCTGCCATGTGTTAGTATTATAATCAATATCATTGTTATCGTAATCATCTTCATCGTCATTGCCATAATCATTGTCATCGTCATCACCATCACCATCACCATCACCATCGTCATCATCATTACCATCATCACCATCATCATCATCATCATCATCATCATCACCATCACCACCACCATCAACATAACCATCACTATCACCATCACCATCGTCATCATCACCATCACCATCACCATCACCATCACCATCATCACCATCATCATCACCATCATCATCATCACCATCACCATCATCATCACCATCACCATCATCATCACCATCATCATCATCACTATCATCATCACCATCACCATCACCATCATCATCACCATCATCATCATCATCATCATCACCATCACCATCACCATCACCATCACCATCACCATCACCATCACCATCACCATCACCATCACCATCACCATCACCATCACAATCCCTATCACCATCGTCATCATCACCATCATCATCACCATCATCATCATCACCACTATCACCACCACCACCACCACCATCATCATCATCACCACCACCATCACCATCATCATTATCATCACCACTATCCTCATCACCACTATCATCATCATCATCATCACCATCACCATCACCATCACCATCACCATCACCATCACCATCACCATCACCATCACCATCACCATCACCATCACCATCACCATCACCATCACCATCACCATCACCATCACCATCACCATCACCATCATCATCATCATCATCACCATCATCATTTATTAGATTCAGCATTTTCCATCATACGTTCGAGGACTGAAAGACTTTCATGATAGAAATATGGTTTGGATAATGCTAAAGGTTATCATGTATGGCTGAAATACCATGTGTGCAGGGTTCTGTGACACATGTACATGTGTATGCTTTGGCGATAATTGCTCTGTTGTTTGGTTAATAGGCCAGTTGGTACATGTCATAATCCATAGACAAACAAATAATATTTATGCTACCCTAAGCCGAATCCCTACCCGACCCTGTATCGTTGACAAAAAAGTTCCTGTTACATACACGATGGCTCAGTTGGTAGAGCAGTGGTCTTGTAATCTGGCGACCTGGGTTTCAAAACCAAGGCGATGCGCTAGTGCCCTTTGGTAAGGCATTAATCCTCATTTAAAAACCAGGTCTCTCAGAGAGGACCTAAAGCCGTCGGTCCTCTCGTTGCTTACTAACAAGCATTTAGCTTTCTTAGCAGACAGGTAAAATGACCACCACTACCACTTCAATGGATTAATCAAGTAACCACTATTATTATTACTTATCGTGAGGTCTGACCCATGCTGCAATACCTGTTCATTGACTTGATCTTTGCTGACGCCTACGGTGAGAAGGGTCTGAACGATCTCCTGGTTACCGGTCCAGGCAGCTAGATGAAGGGGGTTGCTTCCTCGGTTATCAGGCACTGTCGGTGAGGCTTCAAACTTGAGCAGCATTTGGACGGCATCTCTGTATAAAGGAGATAAAGATTAAGAGACTGGATAAACACTCGACAATCAGAATATTTGTTGTTGGCTACATCAATAATGTAGGATACAAGATACTGTTGGTGACCGCGATGAGGCAAAATTGAAGAGCATTTGGACGGCATCTCTGTATTTAAGGAAATAAAGATTAAGAGACTGGATAAACACTGACAATCAGAATATTTGTTACTGGAATGCTCCACAGGGAGTGGAGAATGAGCATACATTGTGCGGACAAGCCTGAATCCTATGACTGGGGCAATAATATATCTGCAAAGCGCTTAGAGACATCATTGATGTATTAAGCGCTACCGTATTTGCCGGCGTAAAGGCCGCAGTATTTTCGGGTGAGAAAAAATCAAAAAGTCGGGGTGCGGCGTATACGCAACAACAACAAAATTCAGCGGTCAAAACATCACGTCCATTATTTGTAGGCAACTTCATACAACAAAATATATTAACAAAATTGACTTGAAACACATCGGACAAGATCTTTTCTGAACCACGTCAGCAGCAAATTTGAAGAAGTTATCTTTTTAATCGTTGTGCAACCAAAGAAATAAGAAGAAAACTGACCAGAAACTCGTACTTGTAAAGTTGTAAAAATGTCCTTAAGAACACCGATGATTGCGCGCTGTGCATCTCCGAAGGTGCGTTGGATTTGTTAGCAACTCTCAGCCCCGTAGCTCCCCACCACAGAGTGTGTGAGTAAGGTATGATTTTGGTTAGTACGTAACCAAAATCATACCTTACTCACACACTCTGTGTCGGGGAGCTACGGGGCTGAGAGTTGCTAACAAATCCAACGCACCTTCGGAGATGCACAGCGCGCAATCATCGGTGTTGTTAACTTTTCAGTAAGATAATTCTGAATTATAATTGAGACTATCTAATTAATTAAAGCGACAAACTAACCTCGGTAGATCTCTAATAACAATACAAAAGCTTGTTTATTTTCTCCATTTGACGGTACGATAGGGGTAAGACCGGATAACATTATAAAAAATAAAAAAATCCTTCCACCATGCTTCCACCCTGCGATAGGTTAATTGGCCATTCAGGTTTCTGTATGCATGCGAAGCGCCCTCTAGTGTCCCATGAATGTGCTAATCTGCCTAAAAATCTATGAAGATTTGCTAAATTACGATCATTTTTTAGGTAAACTTCCTGTAAATTTATAAAATGATTGATAATTTTGGTATTAGTTTGTAGGAAAAATTGAGTTCTACGGGAAAATTACAATTATTTTCTTTGGTCCGTTTGTTTTTTTTTCCGTTTTTTTTTTTTCCCTTTTTTTTTTTTTTTTTTTTTCTCTACGAAATGTCAAAGTTGGGGGTGCGGCCTTTACGCCGGCAAATATGGTATATAAAAAAATAGGAATGTAGGATACAAGATACTGTTGGTGACCAGTGAGGCAAGTTGAGCAGCATTTGGACAGCATCTCTGTAGGAATAGTCAAAAGAAAAAGGTCAGATCATTTAGAACCATGGTTGCTGGAAATGGTCTATAGCTGGACACCCTGGTATACAGTGAGAACTGAAAATGTCCAGGCGGAACAATGAAGGGGGTTACTCTCTGTTGTCAGGCACTGTCCGTGAGGCATCTCTGTAAAGATGATGACAGGAAACCAGTTGCTGGAATTCAGATTCATGGTTGCCTGGTTGGTCAAATCTAAAGAAAACAGATACTAATGTTCAAAACTTGAGCAGCAATTACCCGCATCTCTGTTTAGTAATAAGGAACAGGTTAAAGCCCCACTGTCCTACTTGTAGCTACATGCTCCCTCTATATAGAAAACTTCCCCAATCGGTGCCTGTTGGTCCCCCCATGATCCTCTTTTTCTTATGTTAGTTGAGAGCTGAGTTAACGAGATAGCCACCTGTCAGTGACCTTGCTGTGTGGTCTAATCCCTTCTGGCCCAGTAGTATTGACAGTCTTTAAATGCCAGGTTTATATGAAGATATCGGTATGGTCATGAATACTGTATTTAAAGTTGGCTTTGTTTTCATCTCTTTTGCATTAAAACAGTGAATGTGAACACACATACACTTGGGTCAAGCTAGCAATGAAATAATAATAGACTGCAGAGTAATTAATAGAAGTACCATAGACGTATAACTTGTCAATGTGAACCAAGCCATCATATGGCTCAAGTTAGTAGATGAATTAACTAGGGACTCTGCAGTTAATGTGCCAGGTTATCAGCTACTAATTGCATGATTGCATGTTTCCTTGACAGGAGTAATTGATGTTTATTGGTAGACAAAATACTGACCAGGGGTGCTTAATGGGCTCTAAAAACATTGCTACTTCCATCAGGGATGATTTACATTTGACTACATGTACATGTAGTCCTACAATACATGGGATAGAGTATATGAAGACTTTTGTTGTAGGGCTACCTTGAACATGTATGGCTATAGCAGTATACAGTGTAGGTACATGTACATACAGGCTTAATTAAATTTAATTCACGTTCCTTCTGTGAAAACATGCCCTTTTATTCATGAATATATCAGGGATGTTTGTGAAATAAATCCCAATTTATCCGACACTTTCTATGAAAGGTTGCATCCTTATCGTGCATCTTCATATGATCTTCATAGTAACTGTCTTTTCAGTCGCATTATGAGAGCAGCAACTTAATCTTTGCATACACACAATTTTTATTGTTAGGATTAGTGCTGTAACATCATGGATATCTCCAATTCCGTTTAACCGCCAGTCAAAACCGGACGGTTTTTGGTCCGTTTGAAAAAGCGGGAAGGACTTTCATTTAACTGCAAGGTGCAGTTATAGGCGCCGATTTGAGCATGTGAACTTGTCACAAATAATAGTAACAATGTCGTTTTTAGAAGAATGTGTAAGATCATTAATGTAAATAAAAAACAGTAGAGGACATAGGATAGATCCTTGTGGTACACCATGTGTAAAAATTGGATGAATTATTATTATAAACTACATATTGAGATCTATTACAAAGATTACTTTCAAACCAAGATGACAGACAAATTGGAGTGTTGTTGTAGTTTCCGAGTGGTGAGTCAACACACTGATTACTGAGCTAGGAGACATTGCCAGGCATAGTGCCAGGTGAAGAGGCATAAATCGAAACTTTAAAAAAAAAAAAAAAAAAAATTATTAAAAAAAAAAAATTATAAAAAAAAAAAAAAAAAACGGGAAAACGAAACCGTCCAATTGAAAACGGAATCCGCCATGGGCGGTTGGATACCGGGCGGTTGGATACCGGACAGTTAAACGTTTGACTACAGCACTAGTTAGGATTAAGGTTAGGTGTATTGTGGGGTCCAGGGTTGAGTTAAGAATTGAATTAGTGTAGGAAATGCGACGTGGAGAGATTGTCGCAGAAGCAAGTGTCGAACAACGTGATGTGGCAATCTGTCTTGTTCTCTCAGTAAGCTGTTCTCTCCTGTTCTTTCAAAGACTACCTACTTCTCATGTAAACTTGTGCCAAATTTAATGTTAACTATTCAAAGACTACACGTTTATGTCATGAACTTCTAAATCGTATCAAGGTTCTTTCTTTCCCCACCCACTAAGGTAAGCCTGCAAACATACAGAGTAAGATTTCATGAGCTTTCGCACGTAAACAGCAAGGAAGAAGTCGTCCTAATTCAGAACACCTTTTTCCTTCATAGCATGCACAGAGTCCTGACCCCCGGGTACATGCTGAGGTGCTTGAAGTTCACTTCCAATTTTAGGAAAACACCCTCCCCCGAGCCCGGTGTGCGCTCTTCCACTTGCTGTCGAACTCAATCCGAAACCTGGCTGGTGAACGGGGTGCAGGGGTGGTTTGCACAAAGTTAAAGAGAAGGTCGGGTTCCGGCAAAGGTCAAAATAATTTGAGAACTTTCTCTCGAGTTTTTCGTTCTTTTTGTAATATTTTGGAAACAACTCATATCAATAGAAATATCCCCTATTAAAAGGGATTTATCTTTGAAGGCCCTCATATTAAGAACATGGCAAGAAATAGATGAATTGTTTAGACCAAACAGTCATCCCACATGCGTATGTAGTCCCATATATTCCTTTTTGTATGCAGTGTGTGTGCTTTTCATCAAGATTGTGTCGATTTCTCATCAGTTGATGAATCCAAAACGTAAAGGGCCTCCACAAGTTCCTACATGTACATGTACATGTATATAATCTACATTTACAATTCATTTCCAGTTTCTTTCACAATATCATCACTTGACCAGAACCTCATTTTATCTTTAAGCCAGGAATTCCAGCCATTTACTGTTGGATTGAATGGAATGCTGTAATGCTTGCTATGCGATACACAAGAAGCATTGCAGGAAAGGAAACCATGCATGGACCTACTACAAACCATGGTGAAACTAAATTCTTTGAAATGTCATGCACTCTGATAAACAGAGAATTGAGAAAGATTAATGCATCGATATTTGGGGTGAAAGATATAGAAAGTGATACTTTCAAAGGTATTTTGAGGGGGAAAAAAATGAATAAAAGTTAGATTGGATAGCTTTCAAAAATTTTGCCTTGTTATTTTCTCTCCGTCTGACCAAGGAGATACTTAGATCATGAACGTGTTTAAATCAGAACCTCTAAACAACCTTTTTCATTTTCTCTCTCTCTCTCTCTCTCTCTCTATCTATCTCTCTTGTATCGCCTTGATTTAATAAAAGGCAAGTATTTAACATGGGGCTGTCACTAAAGGTGAGGGGACCCCCAAACCCTCTTGAACCAATTTACAAATTCAGTTTCTAAAAGTTGACCTTTTAAAGCCTTGTTTGTAGAAAATTTAGAAATCTTAATCAACAAAGTCAAACAGAAAAAAGAGAAAGTTTTCATTTTATTTCTATACTAGTAGACTACATGTACCAGTAGCTTCATGTAGTTAAAGGTATAGACCAGTTTTGGAAACGCCCCAATTTCAAAAAATGAAATGGAAGCTCGTATTACCAATCATGTGAAAGAGTATGTT
Source organism: Strongylocentrotus droebachiensis (assembly GCA_035222895.1). Classification (NCBI taxonomy): domain Eukaryota; kingdom Metazoa; phylum Echinodermata; class Echinoidea; order Camarodonta; family Strongylocentrotidae; genus Strongylocentrotus; species Strongylocentrotus droebachiensis. The sequence goes on from JAVYIG010004426.1 coordinate 106,504, forward strand.
TTGACTATAAATACATGATGATACAAATTTTGCCGGGAAACCGCCTACTAATTGATATATTTGGTAAATTAGTTTATCTATTGGTGTGTGAGAGATACATGTAAATGCATGTGTCGCACACGTGTGCGTAGTCCCATTTACATCTTTCTGTGTACAGTGCTTGTAACTTTACGAAGACTGGGCCAAATTTCTCATCATTTAGATGATTCCAGAACCTTGCAGTACACACCAATACTTATTTGCTAGATGATCAACCTTTTCTGATCGATTCCACAACTTTTCTTTCACAATGCAATCGCATGACCAGTACTGGTCTTTATCTTTAAAGGGGAAGTCCACGCTGATGTCAATCTGAGAAAATCAGAGAAACTAATCAATGAAAGTTTGAGCAATATCCGATTAAAAATAAGAAAGTTATGAAATGTTGAAGTTGCGATCAATCAAACACATATTAACAACTTGGTGACGTATTTTGCGTGACTCCTGTCCCTTTAAATTATTCTCTGAACTGTGAAAATAGTGGCGAGCTCCCTTCCTTTCCTTTGGCTTTTGACGTCCTCCTCTTCCCTCAGCATGGTCTCAGACGATTCCTGTCTCTATTTTTACCTCCCTGCTTGGATGCTCTAGGGATAGTAATGACCTTACGAACCCTTCAAACACAGCCAGTCAACCTGACATGTACAGTATAACCTCCATAAGTCCATGGCAATTCTAAAGTCACATGTACTCTGCATAGGCCTACATTTACATTCTACAAGTCTTCACTCCCAGTTTAAATTATCTATTCCCCCCCCCCCCCAAAAAAAAAAAAAAAAAAATATATAAAAAAATCTGACTTGGTCACCATGCATTTTGTTGATAAAAGGTACATGTAGTTGCAGATGAGTCTGCATGGAAAGTAATTATATTATTTGATGTACCACCCCCCACCCCCCCCCCCTCCCTCTCCCATACAATTGAACTCAATATGTGAAATAAAAATGTATGTATTGCCTTAATATCCTTGTCACTTTAATGAACAAGTTTGTTGTTTTAACTCTTGAAGTGACAGGATACATTTGTACTTTTTCACTTTATATCGCTCTACCTCTCCTAATATACATATAGCACTCAATTCCTTTCCTGTTCCCACTGTGTAGTGTATAATAAGTTGGTTGAGTTGTTCTTGTATAGATCAAAGTACACTTATTTAGAGAGAGTTGGCAGCTAGGACTGTGATATACTTGTACCTTCCTGTTATGGAGTAGTTTCCTCTCATTTTGATAATTGATCTGGGTATCGTAAGATTGGTTTCAATACCCACACTACAACAAGGAACTTCAATGGGATATCATCAATCAACTTCATAATGTTATTGTCAGAGATTCAAAAGCTTTCCGCATTAAACATGTACAATAGGCTTGGGCGGAGGACAGCCTACATGTGGGCCTACATCAAAGAGTTGGAGGAACAGTGTTAGGCCAAATAAATAAAAAAAAAACATGTTTAGCGTCCTGCTTTTTTGAAAAATAGGAAGGAGGAGGCCCTTTTCCTTTTTTTTCAAAATGGCCGCTTGGTACACTTTCTTTGACAGTCTTGCTATTTTTCAAGATAGTCACTAATAGTCATTTGGACTAATTTGTATTTGGTCTCATCTCCAATAAGTCTACTACACTGTACCCATTTGGTCTATTGTTCATTTAGTCTAATTTCCCGTTGGTCTCATTCCTAGTTTGTCTAATGCCCATTTTGTCTAATTTCCATGTGGTCTAATAATCATTTAATCATAAACAATAATAATCATCAACTGATTATCAGACCTTATGGTAGTGTAGATGAATTTATGCAACCTGGATTCTCTGTTTATGTAACATTCTGCCATGTCCTACCTGACATCCTTTGATCAAGGTTCAAATGCACAAAAAAGCTTCAAATTCTTGAGTTTGTGACCTCCAGTAGGAATGTGTGAGGCAACTGTTTATTATGTTGTCATGCTTCAATGATTTACACATAAATAAACAATCTCTGTCCATATCCTCTTCTCCTCTACTAGTCTATATCACAGACTTCAATGTACATTGTACAATTTTTTTTAACGTACAATACTTACATGTATTTTGAGACAATGCTTTTGCTAACACTGCTTAAAGGTAAAGACCAGTTTTGGAAACGCCTCCATTTCAAAAAATGAAATGGAAGCTCATATTACCAATCATGTGAAAAAATATGTTGTGACTTAAATACGTGATGATAAACAAAATTCACAGATTAAAGGGCATGTTCTGCCACAAAACCTTTGTACATGAATTCATGTACAGCTGTACATGAATTCAATTCAATGGGGAGAGTCCGGATGTGGGTTTAATGAAGATTTAAAAGGTGTGTCTTTAAATATTTGTTCAGTGTACACGTAAAATGCAAAATCAGAGATGGTACTTGACTGGTATTGTAAACAAAATGGTACACATACTGTCTGGTAAACAAGCCTATAAGCATTGACCCTCAACATAGAGGAAAAACAACACTCAAAATAGTTAGGTTTACATGGCAGCTTGTTAACTCTGAGTTTAGATTATGGTTTGAAACTAATGATTAAAATATGAATTATCTGTACAGTACCTTTACTACCTTGTAGTTAGGAACCGCCCAGACACATTAATGATTACAAACCTACTAAAAGTCATAAACCATGAGCGATTTAAAGGTGAGCGTGATAACTCAGAACTGGGGGTTGGGAGGGGGGTCCTCACTCAAAGATTTGTGTTGACGCAATCAACTTTGAGATTACACCAGCTTATAGTTAACTTTAAATAGGCTACTCATTGTTTCCGTCCCCTGTGAACCCTCCTTGTCATTAGTGGATCTTTGTTTATATTAAACTCCAAGGTTTAAACTTAACCACGTGAACATAGCTACTGTACAAAGTACAAGGCAAGAAGCCATGTAAGGGCAAATATGTGGTAAACAATGTATCAAAGGAAATGTACATTTGCGCAAGTTACAAGCCTGTAATGTACAGTGCATTCCTACATGTACATGTACATCCTTGTTGGGGGATGAAAGAATAATAGATTAAAGTCGACATTGTAATTAGCATTCAGTTTAGCTATTTTAATCTAATAAATCACAATTGTAATTGTACTTGAATTTGTAAGGCCTACATGTACGTGACCTCTTTTGTTCCAATACTGAAATAATAAATGTACAGTGCAGGTGTACAGGTGTATAATAATAGTAGGCCTACAATGTATGCATGGTAGTACATATGTACTATAGTTTCCCTTTTGGTTTGAATGTTTTTACAGACAATAACAAGGCAATGACATCATACATACGTTCCTAGAAATATTGATCCAATTTTTAAAGTACCATATATGCCGAGCGCCTTGACAATAACAAAAGGGAAAAACAGAAAGAAGGTTGCACAAAGGAATGAGCTGTGGGGGTTGTGATACATGAGACTCTGAGAGTGCTTGTGCATGAATTTTGGAATGTTGCACATGACACATTGTTTATATTACACCAATTCTTCCTTTTTCTGAGAATGAGTGCACTAAACCATGGACCTACTTAAACCTCTAATGCTGTTCTCAACACTTTAATAAAGATAAGGTTGATTTCTGGGAAGAGGTGAACAATAAATTGTGAGCAAGCAAAAACCAGTGGTGCTTCTCACATTCCAGAGTTTTGTCAAAAGGACTACATGTACATGTACATAGGCAATTACAAATGTACCAATACATGTATTTAAGTGAAAAACATGAATCAACAAAACTTACAGTGTGGTTCTTTTAATGCCCGAATAACTCTACCGGTTATGGGTCACGGTTTTGGTCGCTTCCGTGTTCGTCATGCCGAGCAGCGACAAGTCGCGCATCCGCAAAACTCACCCAAAAGAAAGAATTAGCAAACACTGACATTTTTTAATGGGGAGGGCGCGGGTTTCTATTTGTAAATGAAACGAGTGGTACTGGTATTTATTTTTTAAACAGATTTTCAAATTGTATTTTTCTGCGATGTAAATGGGCTTTCACATGTATTTTGGTATTCATGAAGAGAGGGTAGAATGCAAAGGGTCACTAGCAAGTGACCTAGTTTCTGTATTCTTTGGTCAACAAATACTCTACTCTCCTGAGGGTCAAGGGTGAGGGTCAATGGGTCACACATTCCTTCATTAATACTTCTAGGGATTAACTCCAAGGTGAAGGTCATTATGGCAACACTGCACTATGCACAATATAGGCCAATTGCATAGCCCAAAAACCATTTTTGAAAAAATTGTAGTTTCTTTGGATTGCCAAGAGATGTGTGACCAAAAACCAGAATCATTCACCAATGTTTTGAAAGCAGCATTTACCCTGCAAATATCAGTGAAATTTTGGCAGGAGTAACAAACAAAATGGAGAGGTCGATTTTTATACTGTCTTTTGGTCATATTTGCCAGTAAATACATTGTACATGTAGTTGCACGTACACCCTGTACATGTACCAGCTTAACCCCAAATGTTCTTTTCTTTTATAGGGATCCGCAATCCACAATGACACTTATTATAGGCCTGCGTGCATGGGTCCTATTTGGGTCTCCTCTCCTGTTAAAATTGTGAAATTTGGGGGGTCTAGAAGTGGAAAGGGGAAGGCAATGATTGCCAGGGAAATGTTAGTGTCCAAATACTGGATAAACTTTCAGCACCTTTCCCTCAAAGGAAAGTTTTCTTACAAACAAAATTTCTTGCAAAAAAAGTAGCTGTTCTTTGGCTTGATGAAAATTCTGCACATTGCAAAAGTTCACATAAAACCTTAATTTCTTTAAACAGTCCATATTCACTATTCAAAACAAAGGGAAAATAAATCATTTTGTCTTGGGGGCCCTGGCCTGGCTACACAACATCACATGACGTGACTATCAAAGTGAAGTGACTGATATTTTCCATACAGTCAGAATGCACATGAGAATGCATCGCATAGACTCACTGTTTCCTTGTCAGCAGTCTCTAGTCGACTTGTCAGATTTGCAAGGAAGCTCAGGAAATCCCCAATTTCACCCTCAATATTACCCCCCTAATCCCAAGCCTTTCAAACGTTAGGCTGCAGCCACAATCGCTATTCTTAATACTGCTTCTTCCTACCAGTCCAAGTAAGTTTCCAGCCCCCCTGTTCACACTAGTGAAATTCAACGCAGAGCAATATAAAAATTGTTTAGATGTACCAAGGAGTAATACAGCCATACGTGTACAATAACTAACCAATATTTCTAGTCTGAATGTCTGAATGACTACCGGTACAATGAAACATACATGTATGGCGAAACGGAGGTTTAAGCATCCTTTTGAACCAGGGAAGAAACAAATTGGGGGGCTACTTTTCAACCTTGCCTACATGAAAATAACATTCTAAAATTTGTTTTGCATTGAACTCTATGCAAATTTAAGAGGGCTCTTTTATGATTTTCGGGGGCTCTTTTGGGCATTTCTGGGCCTATTTTACCCTGAGCCCCTGTGCATTTTGTCACTGTTTTGAACGAACACTTGACAAAGAATAATGATCTGTTTGGAGCGTGAACGTTCTATATATCCTTCGAAAAATTATTAACTGGGCAAGGCTTGAGTGACGGACTGTTAATTGGTCAGTGTGGTCAGATGTCAAGCCACTGACCACATTAAAACTAGTACCATGCAGTACTACAGTATGTTTCTTTAAATCATACTTGTATGTGTTTTTAATTTTGTATGCCCCTTTCACCTATGTATACTGTTTGTTTTCCATAGTGAGAATGGGTCATAATTCCCCTATGCACTGACAATAGCGAGTTTTCGCTCACCAACATAAGGAACCTTCGCGGAATCAGAGCACTCAGGTTTACGGCCGCGCACACAGACCGCTCTGGTTACAATAAGCGGTTTCGCTCTTCGGTGAATGCGGACGTATAATTACAGAGTAGCTGACGTCATCATCGCTTGGGAATATCCCTCTCCCTCAAACATGGCGAATTGACATCGAGTGCAAGATGCAGTTATGGCAGCCTATGCTTTCGACATTATAGATGATGTAATTGTATTTGAATGTTATAATGCTGTAAGTTTTTTTATTGGATGTGAAATAAACTGAACTTGAACTAGTGTTGATATTGTAAAATAAATTTATTTAAACTGAAATTAATGGCTACAAAAACACATTTTCTTTTACCCCCCCCCCCCCCCCCCCAAAAAAAAAGGGACAAAAAAGAAAAACAGTACTGGATGATGAAAGAATGTGGTGTGTTGTGGAGTGTGTAACTGTATTTATGTACAGTTCTGTAAGTGTGTTTTTGCTATCCAGTTCCAGTATGGATATAATGTGCTGGCCATTTGGGTAGTTTTGTGTGAATGCTCCTGCACGATTCGGTACTTGAATTTGAAAATTCATATTGTTTGCACATATCATTTGCAAATCCAAAGGGTTGAGCAGAGACTAGTTATCCCTGCTCACTCCCCCAACACATACACATAAGTATACACACACACTGTACCACATTACTCATACTCTTGAAATTATTGAGCATAAATGCCACGATCAAGGTACAAACGTGAACAATTTTGAAAGAAAATAAGCCCCCTTTGGTGGTATGACCCCACCCCCTCCTCGCCTTCAAGATTTTCCAGCTTCATTAGCTTGGACTACTGGAACTAACATTGTATTTAGATCATTTCTTTATCTACAACCTGCATTCAAACTAGTTAAGATTTTTTGAAAACATAGAAACACCTGTGATAAGAAAAAATATTAAAATCAAGTACTTTTTAATTTTTATTTCTCAATAAAATTAACAAACACACATATATATATATATAAATATATTTAAGTATATATACATAATAAATAAAATACCACAACTACATAAAATGCCACTTTCTTTCCACTATTAGCCTAATCAAACCCTGCATTAAAAAGGTCACATTATAAAGGGTAAACAACAGTGAGTAGACCAGGGATTCAAAACACCTCCCTGAGTAGACGCAAAATACTAATTGTATTAATAGTATCTATTCTACAATCTATTCCACCCTGTATCACCTATTTCAATAGAACTTGTGTAAAAGATTTGTTTTCAAAATACGCACTATTAGCTGTATAAACCTGTGTTACTGTTGGTACTGAATACATCAATGAATAGAAAATATGAAGTAATACTAAAACTGCAGTACAGTGCAATCCATGATTCCACTCTAGCCTCTATCACCTATTTCATTTCAATGAAATTACCATAAAGTTAGATACATGAAATAAGCTAAAAACCTGAACTTTCAATCACTTATAAGTATCAACTTACATGTACCATAAACTTACTTACAATACACCAAATATCTATTGAAGAATTTGAAGTACCTGCGCAAAAAATATTATTTAGTATTGATCCTGAGATGATTTATGTAATAGCTGGTTTACTTGGATCTTAACTTGTATAATAAATATATATAATCCGCTAGCTCTCTAGTGATGCATAATTTCAAAAATGAGATTTTCTTCGCGTAGCTACTTAAACAAAACTATGTTAACAAGTTACTCTGAAGGCTAAACACGTAAACGTATCAAGTTCAACGACATACTTGCCTCAACACCTTCATAAAATTAACACAAGCTGGCATTGTGAAAACATAACATATGCACAACACAAGTAAACACGGTCAAAGTCACCTACTAAAGACCAAGGTGAAATATCTTGATTTCATATATTATGGTATCCAGATTTGCAGTTGAATGAAAGGAATATAACATTGGCAATGGTAATGGTACATAGAAAGAATGTGATAGCACCAACTACATACAAATGAAACTAAGGAGCAAAAAGGAAGTCACACACATAAAAAAAAGGCAAGATGCTGTTGAATTGCATATATATACAAGTTAACACAATGTATCTTTGGCATATACATGTACATATCATAATGGCAGATGGGTAACTCTTAGGAAGACCATATAACTTAATACACACAGACTTAGCAAAACTGCCAAAGTCAATATTTTAACAAGAATGTTATTGTTAACAAGTCCTGCAGCCGTAAAAATAGAACTATATATCTGAAAAGACAGATTTGTAATAAATTATGACAAAGTAAAATGTTCACTGTTGGTCACTCATACTCATTATTCCTAAGTTTCATTTAAGGTGTTCACACTTGTACAAGCATTGCTTTTTAGTGGACCCCTCTGTTTCCAACATGTATTTCTTAAATTTGTTTTAAATGCTTATAATTGATTTGTAATGTTTTGTTGGAAACTGAATACATTTTAAATATCTTGAATAACATATTTCAGTTGAAATGAATGAGGAAAATAAGATATTGTTCTTTACTTCTTTTCTAAAGATTTAATGAGAGCTATCATCATTGATTGCATTTGTTGATTATGTTGCTGTTGTTGTTGTTGCTGGAGGGCTTGTTGCTGTTGATGCAGCATCTGATGTTGCATAAGCTCAAAGCGACGCTCTCGGATTGCTTCTTCAGCTCCCGGTCTCTCTTCTTCCTCTCGTCTACTCTCCATCTCTTCAGCTCGCTGTCTCTCCTGTTCCTCTGGTGCCGCATTCGCCTTGGTGTCTAAAATGCTACATGTATATTAAAAATAAGAGAAAAGGGGAGTGTCAATTTTAAACTGTGTAAGATATTCAAGAGCCTGCATGATGTGGTGCGGGTACTGCATTCACCTTGGTATCTCACATGAAATATAAAACATAAAAGAAAAAGGAGTTTTTAAAGTCAATCTACATGTTGTACATGAAGAACACTAACTGAATGTTGGTTTACATAATACTAAAAATATATTAACCCATTGCTTCCTGGAACATGGTGGTCCCTGTGTTAAGCCAATGGGAATAAGATAATTCAGTAGTCAAAGGGTTAAAGGGATAGTTGAGTTTGGTATAGAGGGCGCTACACAAAATAGTTTTTTTGTCAGATAATAAAAAACTGAGTGTCAAATTCGAAAGAGCATACAATTTTAATGACAATAAGCTTTATTGTGGGGCCCCACAATTAGTTGATAATTTTGAACCAGCCAGTTTCTAAATAGTTGTTGTAAATCTCTTTTTCTTATCACTATTTCTACAAAACATCACATCCACAATATATGCACAAGTGTTTAGAGAGTGCCCTCTTGATTTTTAACGGCTTTTAAAAACGATAATGGAATTTTTACTTAGTCATTTGTAATTTTGTTTTCCTTTCGACCATGTTGAGTTATAACTGTTAGTTTGTAATGTAATGGTGTAGGTTTTATGTGTGTTGAGAGGGGAGCAGAGGGGGTGTTAGGGAGTACACTTAGAATATGTTAAATTTGAAAAATCTTCTGAAAAATACCTCTTCCTCGTTTCTCCTAATGTTTCGCAGGCCCTCTTTCTCAGCTATTCACCTTCCGCCTTCTTTGTTTGTTCATCTCCTCTCTCCTTTGGTGCCAACTCAATGTCCTCCTCTTCCTGTAGCATCCGCTCTATCGCCTCTCTGATAGCTTTCTCCTCCTTGTCTCCTCTACTACGATGCCACTTGCAGCCTTCTCCAAATAGTTCTTTGCCTTCACTTAATCTTTAAGGATGTGGATTCGGTCTCTCACTGCTCAGGAGTCCACCTTCAACCCCTTCCTCTGCATGCCTTCCGCCACCTGTTGCCATGCTCTGGCTCAATCTCCAGTTCTGTATTTGTACTGGAAGGGGTTGGCCAGAACCACTTCCCCTATTAATATATTTATGCTGTTGTTGTCCCAGGACATTCTGCGGTACAAAAAATGAAAAATAAAACAATGATTTAGATAAAATGGAATTCTGAAATCATGTTAAATGGTACTATACATGTGTAGACCTATCTATATTGTAATAATGAAAAACATCATAATCATATCATGAATGCATTATATTTTTGGCGTTATAATTTTATGACAAAAAAGGTGGAAAACGATTGTACAAAGGATTTTGAGTCGCAAACACATACCTATTCATGCATGTTTGTTTCTCTTTGTATAGACTAACCCCTTTTCTGCTTAAATGCTTATGTATCATGTGCTATGTAAGAACATTATCATTATCATTGAATTTCAAATTATATTTAATTCTAGTAGGCCTATGGATCTATAGCTATAATTTAACATGATGCACGTAATGGAAAACATACCGATTCACAGATTTCGAAGGCTTTGCTGCTTTCACAGGCACGATAGGCACCACCTCGCCAACCTCCTGTAACAAAAAGATGAGAAAGTAATTTGTAACATTCTGACATTAAAATTTCCACAATTAGTTTAACGTCATAAGTTTGAATGCACTGGTGGGGCATAAGAAGATAATTTTGAGATGCTGCAGACATAATTGTGTGTGTGTGTGTTTTTTCTTACATTTTATTTAATTACAGTAGACTAAGGAAATCAGTCTGGTACAGGAGCAGGGGTGAAGTTTGTGGTACCCCTGCTCTACTAATTAGTAGTTAGATTCCTTTCAAGAATGAGAGTGAGATTGAGTGAGAGAGAGAGAGAGAGAGAGAGTGAGCTGTCTGACTCTGACTCCGAGTTGAGTTATTGTGTTGTGAATGTGAGGGTAAAACCCCTATAAACTAAAACTAAATCACCATTTTGCACGATCAGAGGCTATAGCCTAGATCTATAGTCTATCTATAGATCTAGACTAGAGTCTACTACTAGTCTAGGTCTACTAGTACTACTAGAGGTCTACTACTAGCCTAGATCTAGTAGGCTATTAGCCATCAAGTACTAGTAGTCTACTGTACTCTGTAGGTCTATAGAGTCTAGGCCCTAGAAGTAGGTGAACACTCGATCACTCACACTGACCCTGTCAAATTCAAAATTGCCCTATCGTCCCCCCCATCTACAAATTAAAACACCTTACCCGCACCTCCAGTTAAAACTCAGACGAGTATTTTGGAGGACCAACCAACCAAGAACCAAGAACTCAGACAAAGTCTGAGTCAGAGACGATAAACTGGCAATACACAACAACATTGCAATGCAATGCAATGCTGGCCCTGCGCATGCAATACAGTACCGTACAGACGGGACTATACCGCACGACTAGTGTACTACTCAGTAGCACAACTTGTCTCGAACAAGCCACAAAACGGCTTTTATCATCTTTCAACAATTCATCGTCCAATTTTAAAACAATTCATGTTATATCCATAGTATAGTTAAGAAACAATAATCGATAAAAGAAACTCACCGAAGAGCCATTCGCGTTGAAATTCATTTTCTAGTCTCTGGTTTGATGTCGATCGCGTCTGGATCTATACACTTTTATCAGAAGAATAAAGTCCCCGGGCCAGCTATACGAGCTCTCTGATTGGCTGCTGATTCACTTGGGTTGTCAATTGAGAACGAACATAGATTTGGCCAAAACCCGTTCTAGATTTTAGGGCCTCAGCGGTCATCCAACTGTTACTATAGTAACTTCTCGATTTTGCACACGAACCGCAGATTCTAATTCCCCAATGAGTTTGCGAAAATTGCCTATTTACACACAACCGCAGCTATTTTGGTTTCACACAGGGAGATTATATTGCCGGCTCTGCAAGGAAAGTTCTTTATCCGGATTGCCAACAAGCAACACTGTAGCCTTGTAGGAGTGCGAACAAGCACAGCAAAACAAAGAAACACATTGATGGTAATAACATCAAATACAACTACATGTCCTACAACATTCATGCCCAATAATTTGAGCTATAGTACATTGCAGCAATTTTAGACAATTGTGTAAACTTACAAGTCTAAGAAAATGTTACATTCTAAACGAGTTTTTTAAATATATTTTCAAATGATTAGATCAGTGCCTTTAACCACAGACCTACTAGTACAGTCTGTAGGTCCATGCTTTTATAACAAAGCTGCAATCTCACTATTTTCATGAATTAAATATGTTATTTTATTTTAAAAATTGACAAAATAATAAATTATTATTTAAACATCACACATACAAATAAACCAAAACAAACAAATAAAGTAGCAAAAAAATTAAAACTTAAAAATAAAAAAATAAACAAACACATAAAGGAAGAAAGAAATGAATCAATAAATAATCCCTTCATCTGATACAAGAGGCTTCTCAAATTGATGTATCCAATTCAAAAAGTAAAATGCATCATGATTTTCATACATGCAAACAAGTAGGTAATAGATATAAACTTTAAAATGGGAGATTAACCGGTAAGCTTTTGGAGCAGGAAAACATTCCCTCTCATTTCCTTGCAAGGAGCACAGTGTAGTCCATAAATTATACTTTACAACTAGCTGGACCCGCGGAAATCCGCGGGATTCTAGAGGGGGGCGGGGGGTGTAAATAGATATATAGAGACTGTCTAAATTAAAACCACCAAGAACTTTATTTGCCATTCAGGCCATTAAAAAATATACATGTTTAGCGTCCCCGCCCGCTTCCTTTTTGGGGGCCGCCTCCTTTTTTTTTTTTTTGAAATTTTTTGAATTTTTTTTTTTTTTTTTTTTTAGGGGCCGCCTCCTATTTTTTTTTTTTGATTTTTTTTTTTTTTTTGAAAGAAAAAAAACATGAAAAGCACTGCTAAAATGTATTTCTGATTTAAAAAAAAAAAAAAAAAAAATCTCGGCCGCCATCTTGAAAAATAGCCTGAATGTCAGGGAAAATGTACGGAGCGGCCATTTTGAAAGAAAAAAAAAAAAAAAAGGGCCTCCTCCCATTTTTCTAAAAAACAGGATGCTATAAGCATGTTTTTTGTTTAATTTGGCCTTATATTAAATATTTAAAAAAAATCCAACTGTACCGGTAGTTATTCTTTAAGCCACTGGAACTGCGTAGAGTTCTGTAGAGTGGCGTACCGACTACGCAGAAATTAGGCTGCGTATTAATGGGAAAAAAGTCCCTGCGTAGGTTATGCGTAGGCTGGCGTACGGGTTTGCTTATGGTTGCTTACTGTGTTGAAAGCTTTTACTGCTTTGTCGATCTGGCGTAGGGTAGCGTAGTGTTGCGTAAAAAGACGTACTTTCTGTGTCAAGTTTCTATGCCTAAAGTACGCGAAAAAAATTAAACATGTTGAATTGTTTTTGTTCATCTTGCGTACCCCTTTCCGTCCCTCAGCATATAGTAACGTAGGCCAGCGTAGGTGGTACGCAACACTACGCAACTCTACGTATTGACCCACGCCAATTAGTGACCCGCAGGTGTCACAAATAAAGTATTAAAAAAATGCTCATCTGACCCTAATTATACGCCTAAAACCCCCAAGCTTTCGGGGGTTTATGGCCCCTTGAAACCCGTGGACCCCACGCCTATATTATATATACACTCAACTCGCTGCGATCTGATCTCTCTCCCCCCCCCCCCCACCACTTTGAAGAACGTAACCCCCTGAGCTTTTGGGGGTTTATGACCCCTTGAAACCCATGGACCCCACGCCTATATTATATATACACTCAACTCAGGACCCGCGGAAATCCGCGGGATTCTAGAGGGAGGCGCAGGCAAAAAATTAAGTTTTTCATTTCTGGGGCTCCATTTCAAATTTTCGGAAAAATTTCGGGGGCTACTTTTTCAACTTTCGGGGGCTCTTTTTTCTGGGGCTACTTTTTCATTAATTCATAAAAGGATAGGCCTACACTTTGTTGAGATTTGTTTAGTAGGCTAAGGTTTGAGGCTTCCTACATCCTACTTCATAATTGCCTATTTAAACAAAAAAACAACATTTTTCTAGTTCAATAACTAAGTTTTCATGCATTGATTTGATGCAAGAACTGTAACATAATAATAGACCCTAACTGTGTTAGATTGTGATTATTTCTGACCATTTATTTCGATAATCATTTTTCAAAGTAAAATTTTCATAAGAAAATCAGACAGTCGTTTAAAAACGTAGACATTAGTAATACTTTTACTAATTCTAAGCTCAGGTTTCGTAAATCTATTCACGAAACTATATTGAAATCGCGGCAATAATGATGCAAAGTGTCAAATCTCTTCGACTCGAGCTCAGCTTCAGCACACACACTTCAGCGTAACTCCAGCAAGCTCGAACACCGGCGCCGCAGGCGTCGGACGCCTGCGGTGCGCGGTGCCTGTGTTGGAGCTTCCCGAGCAGCGCAGCTGCACTGTGTGTTGAATGAAAGCAGCTAGCGACTGAACTGTCAGTCCATTGGTTTTCTTGTGAAAACTTTCCTTTAGAAAATGATAATCAAAATTGAGTATACATGGCCGTAATAATCACAAAATAAGCTTTGATTTCATACCTCCATTCACGAAAACTATATAAAAATCGCGGCAATCATGATGGAAATAGGTCTCTAAGTTTGGACGTCGACGGGAATTAGCCCAGTGTATCTCGCTTGTGCAGGTACCGCTTGTGCAGTGCAGCTAGTACAAAGCACATCCTATAGAAAGATACCTAACACGGGGTAAGTCATACCCATTCAGCGTGCATTTAATACGCAACTTAATGTGAGTGGATGGTCATCGGTCGTGTGTCTACGGATGTTATGTTGAATATCCATGAGGTATCTCTGTCGTCACGCATATCATGCATTATGCATGTCGCGTCTGTTTTCGCCCTGGACGTCGACACGGAGGAGGACCTCGGGCGGAGTATAGCCAATTCGCTAGAGTAGACTCTCCCGCGGACGACGGTACCGGGCACGGGTACCCGAGGGGAGGGTTCGGGAGGAGATAGCTGCACCAACTTGGGTCGGCGATCTCATTAAAAAACAATAGAATACAAAGGCCGGCGGAGACGTCGCGCCCCCCGCGGAGCCTTAGCGTATTACTTATAGTGACTAGCTGGACCCGCGGAAATCCGCGGGATTCTAGAGGGGGGCGGGGGTGTAAATAGATATATAGAGACTGTCTAAATTAAAACCACCAAGAACTTTATTTGCCATTCAAGCCATTAAAAAAATATACTTGTTTAGGACCCGCGGAAATCCGCGGGATTCTAGAGGGGGGCGGGGGGTGTAAATAGATATATGGGTCATTCCATCGGGTTGGGTCTTTTCAGCATTTTCATGTGTTTGAATGTTTAGAAGCTATTTTCTCAAATTTAAATGTATTTTTAGAAAATTAAAAGTATATTTTATTTAAGAGTAATGTATGACAGAATAAATAAACATGAAAACAGAAACTTGTTCATCATATTTTTTTTTTGGTGAGAGTTTAACTACCGATGTCTCAGCGATTTTAAGGGTGAAAGTTGTGACATGAAAACAAGTCATTTTCATGAACTCATTTCAGGAAAAAAATTCATCATAATGCAATGTTTCCTACTTAAAACATGTCACCTTTAATACCCCTACTATGTCTGAGAAGCTCAGGTGAAATGTGCAAAAAATCGGCAAGTTATCCCATATTGAAAAAACACAATACCGACGTTACCAACAATGTCCTAAGCACTTTTTTCGTAACGGCGGTAATCTAACATTTTACACAAATTTAGCAGGATATTTTCTCAGAAACTTTCATCTTATTAGGAAGGTACAACCCCTGATGAACATATGTTAAAAGAATGACGATTAAATCGGTCGGTAAATACAAGAAAATAATTAATTTACCACAACAATCCCCCGCGATGTCCTTCATAATTTGGTAACGTCGGTGTGAAATTACGGTGTTTGAGACCAAACCAGCCCGCTAGCTTCAGTTTTTGGTGTTAAAATGACCTGCTAGTTATTCACGAACGCGCACACATGTTTTTTGATGGTGTGCGACGACCTACCCCTGAGCTGCAACCACAAACGTGACAATGTCCATATAACGTCGGGCAGCCATTTTCGCCCGTCAGCGCCCAAATTGGTACGTAATATGTATTTTAAGTTATTTTTATAGCCCGAATTATTATCATAGACAATGAAATTCCATTTTGTTTAAATGTAATTCCGTTTTAAATTGTGTTATTTATAGCTTAAAACGGTTTCAAAACCATCACGTGTGAGTGAATATTTTACTGTTGTCCCACATACTGATATATGTGTTATAACGAAACATGCAAAATCGTTGCCGGACTTTTCCCCTTAAAAAGCTAATTTCTTAGACAGAAATTGAATTTTGTTATAAGAATCCCGTAAATAAAGATATAACTGATGTTCCTATACCTCAGAATTTTTCTCACAACTGTTAAATTAATTAATATTAATTATATGATGCCATTAATTGTCATTGAAAAATGATGGCTAAGCCTAAGGAAAAACACAAGTTATTTAGAATTGTTAGGAAGTTCAATCTAAGGCCCGACATATCCAACTTTTGGGCAAAAAAGGGGGTTGGAGTTGAGATAGAGAAAAATGGAGAGAGCTAAAGGGGAGAGGGCATGCGACCCCTCCCCCGATTCAATTAGAATTGGATACATAATGATTTTTTTTTTTTTTTTTAATTATTTTTTTTAAATATTTTTTTTTAAAAATAAAATCATTATTGATGTTTGCCATGTGGCTCCCACTCCCCCCTCCTACAAAGGTTAAAGGGAGGTTAAAGGGTTTTCACCACCTACCCTCCCCTCCAAAAAATAAGATATAAAACAATAATGATAAATAACAACAAACAAAAAAAATTAAGAAATTAATAATTTAACACAAATATTGAACTTAAAAGAATAATAAATAATAATAAATGAAAACCAAATACCTACTTCTATTTGGGCATGCAAAACTAGCCAAACGTGAGGATGATGCCTCCCTATCCATCTTGCAATCCTCTGTGTAGTTGTTCCATCCTTAATTCTTACAATGTTACAATGTGCAAGTACTCATAATTATCAACCAGAACACACATTTTGAAATGAAAAGTCACAGAAGCAATTTACAGTTTTGTTTTATTTTTATCTCATTTAATATTGTTTACTCATTTGTTTTTATTTATTTCTTTTCATGCATATTTATTAGATTGCTGCCTGAGGATTCAGCTCCGGCAGAGAGATCGATCAAGAGAGCAGGCAAAATGACAAATCATCGAAATATTCCTGGAAACGAAGATCTTTCCAATCTAATCACTATTTTGAAGAAGTATAAAGTTAATCATTAATATCAACCAATACACCTATTGTATGAATATTTTGTTTTTTTATTTACTGGTCAATGGATGAAAGATATTTCAGATGACATTTGATATAGTCTGTCATGTTTAAATGAGTATAAGAGGTCAGTAACTCTAATATCATACGGATGTTACTCGGACATGATGTCCATGTAACATTGGTATTTCGAGGTGTTGAGGTGAATATAGACCATAAATCTTGCAGCTTTCCTTTCATTTGTGTCATCATCTCATTTAATATGTTTCATGCATCAATTAATTGGCACATTTCTTAGAATGCAGCCAAGATTTTCTATGCAAGAGAAAAGATAACCCTTTAGAAGAAAAACATGATCTGAAAATTGCTAGTTCCTCATTTGTTTCATGTTTATAAGTTGATATAATGTTGCTGTGTTCAAGTTTTGAGTATTCTAAACTATTGCTCCCATCATCTTAATGTTTTCCACACCAACAAAAAGTGGAGTACAGACTGTAACAAAGTTTCAGGTCAGAAAATAAATGAGCAAGTAAAAAAAGATGTCCTTGTAACGTTGGTATTTTGTTGTGTCTGTTTTTTCATTTTAAATGTAAGTGTGCAAAGGAATACACACAATTCCAATGGAATCTATTGTAGGATTGGTGTTAGAAACAGGATATAACAATAAACAAATTATTCACCAACTCTGAATTTTGAACCTTCATGTCACAATTTATGACCCAACCCGATGGAATGACCCATATAGAGACTGTCTAAATTAAAACCACCAAGAACTTTATTTGCCATTCAGGCCATTACAAAATATACATGTTAAGCGTCCCCGCCCGCTTCCTTTTTGGGGGCCGCCTCCAATTTTTTTTTTTTTGAAATTTTTTGAATTTTTTTTTTTTTTTTTTTTAGGGGCCGCCTCCTATTTTTTTTTTTTGAAAGAAAAAAAAAATGAAAAGCACTGCTAAAATGTATTTCTGACTTAAAAAAAAAAAAAAAAAATCTCGGCCGCCATCTTGAAAAATAGCCTGAATGTCAGGGAAAATGTACGGAGCGGCCATTTTGAAAGAAAAAAAAAGAAAAAAGGGCCTCCTCCCATTTTTCTAAAAAACAGGACGCTTTAAGCATGTTTTTTTTTTAATTTGGCCTTATATTAAATTAAAAAAACAATCCAACTGTACCGGTAGTTATTCTTTAAGCCACTGGAACTGCGTAGAGTTCTGTAGAGTGGCGTACCGACTACGCAGAAATTAGGCTGCGTATTAATGGGCAAAAAGTCCCTGCGTAGGTTATGCGTAGGCTGGCGTACGGGTTTGCTTATGGTTGCTTACTGTGTTGAAAGCTTTTACTGCTTTGTCAATCTGGCGTAAGGTAGCGTACTGTTGCGTAGGCATGTAGCGTAGTGTTGCGTAAAAAGACGTACTTTCTGCGTCAAGTTTCTACGCCGAAAGTACGCGAAAAAAATTAAACATGTTGAATTGTTTTTGTTCATCTTGTGTACCCCTTTCCGTCCCTCAGCATATAGTAACGTAGGCCAGCGTAGGTGGTACGCAACACTACGCAACTCTACGTATTGACCCCACGCCAATTCTCGCTACCCTAAATAGGTACGAAAATCTCGAAATTCGCGAGACGAGGTAATTTTCACTCTCTCGGGTCGTCACTACAACTTCCGGTATAGAGTCCCATCCCGCTGGCGCTAGCGCCTGTGTTCGCTGTGCAGAGTTTTCACGCACGCTAAAATCGATGCCAATCAGTGTAATTGGTACAGATTATAATATGCAATGGAAAGCTTCGGGCAGAATTAGTGACTTTAGCACAAAAGGCCGTTAAACTCTACCGTGAAAGAGAGGGTTGTGATCACGAACGCCTGCACAGGAAGCTGTAATGTCGAAAAGCTATCCCATAATGCAATGCGGATTTCAGGATTTTCCCCGGATCTCGGCAGAATCGCTATTTGGGGTAGCGAGAATTAGTGACCCGCAGGTGCCACAAATAAAGTATTAAAAAAAATGCTCATCTGACCCTAATTAAACGCCTAAAACCCCCAAGCTTTCGGGGGTTTATGGCCCCTTGAAACCCGTAGACCCCACGCCTATATTATATATACACTCAACTTGCTGCGATCTGATCTCTCTCCCCCCCCCCCCCCCCCCACTTTGAAGAACGTAACCCCCTGAGCTTTTGGGGGTTTATGGCCCCTTGAAACCCATAGACCCCACGCCTATATTATATATACACTCAACTCAGGACCCGCGGAAATCCGCGGAATTCTAGAGGGGGGCGCAGGCAAAAAATTAAGTTTTTCATTTCTGGGGCTCCATTTCAAATTTTCGGAAAATTTTCGGGGGCTACTTTTTCAACTTTTGGGGGTTCTTTTTTCTGGGGCTACTTTTTCATTAATTCATAAAAGGATAGGCCTACACTTTGTTGAGATTTGTTTAGTAGGCTAAGGTTTGAGGCTTCCTACATCCTACTTCATAATTGCCTATTTAAAAAAAAAAAAAAAATTCTCTAGTTCAATAACTAAGTTTTCATGCATTGATTTGATGCAAGAATTGTAACATAATAATAGTTCCTAGATTGTGATTATTTCTGACCATGAATTTCGATAATCATTTTTCAAAGTAAAATTTTCATAAGAAAATCAGACAGTCGTTTAAAAACGTAGACATTAGTAATACTTTTACTAATTCTAAGCTCAGGTTTCGTAAATCTATTCACGAAACTATATTGAAATCGCGGCAATAATGATGCAAACCAACAGATAACAATTTCAAAGTGTCAAATCTCTTCGACTCGAGCTCAGCTGAACTCACACACACTTCAGCTTAACTCCAGCAAGCTCGAACACCGGCGCCGCAGGCGTCGGACGCCTGCGGTGCCCGGTGCCGGTGTTGGAGCTTCCCGAGCACGCAGCTGCACTGTGTGTTGAATGAAAGCAGATTGCGACTGAACTGTCAGTCCATTGGTTTTCTTGTGAAAACTTTCCTTTAGAAAATGATAATCAAACTTGAGTATACATGGCCGTAATAATCACAAAATAAGCTTTGATTTCATACCTCCATTCACGAAAACTATATAAAAATCGCGGCAATCATGATGGAAATAGGTCTCTAAGTTTGGACGTCGACGGGAAGCCCCGTTCATCTCTTGTGCAGCTACTACATGCAAAGCACATCCTATAGAAAGATACCTAACACGGGGTAAGTCGTACCCATTCAGCGTGCATTTAATACGCAACTTAATGTGAGTGGATAGTCATCGGTCGTGTGTCTAAGGATGTTATGTTGAATATCCATGAGGTATCTCTGTCGTCATGCATATCCTGCATTATGCATGTCGCGTCTGTTTTCGCCCTGGACGTCGACACGGAGGAGGACCACGGACGGAGTATAGCCAATTCCACAGAGTTGACTCTCCCGCGGACGCTGGCACCGGTCACCGGTACCCCGAGGGGAGGGTTCAGGAGGAGATAGCTGTACCAACTTGGGTCGGCGATCTCATTAAAAAACAATAGAATACAAAGGCTCGCGGAGACGTCGCGCCCCCCGCGGAGCCTTAGCGTATTACTTATAGTGATGATAGCAAGGGTTCATTGATTAATCTGCTTGCTCTGTACTCTAGTCAATAGACTGGTTTATATTCAAATTTTCTGCATACTATTTAAACAAAGGTTGACAACCTGAAAGCTTGCCCAAGGCTTGACCGACAAAGCAACAAGTAATGTACATGTATGCAAACTGGATTCCAAGTATTGTAGTTCATTAATTAATAACAAGTTAATGGAATGATTGTCACTAGGTCCCCAGGAAAGAAATATCCATAAATTTGATGTTTAATAGTCAAACCGGTCGATTCCATTAAGTTTTTTTTAATTCATCTGCAAAGACTGAAAAGTAAATCAGCTGCTAGTGCTTTACCTGTGGCCATTAAGTACAGCATGGTGAAGGGGGGTGTATCCTTCGTCCGTTCGTGTCTCCTTATATAGATCAAGATTAATGTTTCTTGATCTTCGGAGTAGTTGCTACAACCGGCCGTTGCTCCGGGGTGCAAGATAGGACTATTGTAGCGTGCCCCCATTTAAAACAATTATACAATAACAGTTAACATTCAATTAATTAATAGTATGAAACTATTACAATTACCTGTGACCATTAAGTACAGCATGGTGAAGGGGGGTGTATCCTGAAGTATCCTGACAGTTCGGTCCTAGAGCTCTTCGGAAACTGAAACAAAAATGGAGAAAAAAAACTATTCATGAATATCCAGGGTTTATTTAAATCATAAAATCATTATACAATACTTCCCAGGGCTGGCAGCATCATATTTTGTCATCACTTCAATACCATTGTACATGTACTGTGTAAAATAAAAGGGAAACAAACATCATACAGTTTGTCCCAAACATAAAATTATGCAAAGCATATAATGCCATACAGTACATACATTATCTTGTACATTACCAACATTTAAACCAAATTGTTGTTCTATTATCTCCTTGAAATCAAAGCAAACTACTGTAAGTGTACAGAATTCATGATTTGGATATTGAATATCTTCATTTACTATTATGCCATAAACCATTCAAAATCTTTGATACCGGTATTCATTCAAATTAGTGCTGTAGCCGAACCGCCGAACCGAACGGAAGTTCGCCGAACATGGCACTTCCGAACCGAACCGAACCGAACCGAACCCAAATGCCTGGTTCGGATGTTCGGCAGAAAAAATGTAAACGTTTTCGCAAGCTAATAAACTTGTCATTTTGTACCTAATTTTCATGTCATGATTGCTCATTTTATATTTGCTTTTTTTCCCATTTTCCGCCTTTGTGATGTATGCCTATCCCAGTGGCGGGCGCGACTTCACTAGCGCTATTTAAATCTAAAATCCTGACCACGCTACGTATCGCAAGCCACATGTGCGTGCGTGATCAAAACAAGTTCAGCTCAAACCCATTCAACAACAAAATTAATATTTTAATTGTATCGGACATATATCGGACAAATTTTACAATATAAATATTGAAATAAATATATATTATAGTATGGTATTTATTTCTTTAGGAAAAATCGGGAGTTTATATTTTTCCTTTTGAAAATAAAAACTTATAAAAAAACACTTATTGACGAGCCTGATTTGCTATTCAAGACGGCAGCTTTCATGACTAACATTAGACAACAACTGTCTCGGAAAATCTTTAAAATCATTTATTGACAAATTGAAAACATGATTCTTTTAAAATTGAAATTAAAACACGATTCAAGACGGAAAAACGAATGTAAGTAGTAATTTTCTTCACAAATATTTACGTTTAGAGCAGTTTTTTAATGTGAAATTCGTGCTGATCGGAAGCAGTGTTTTTCATCGTGAGTGGGCAGAAGTCCTCCGTGCTGGTCGGGACCCGCCGGCCGGCCCGCCCAGTGCCGAGCGCCGTGGCTATAAAGCTGCTTGCTATTGTATTACCGAACCCCGAACCGAACCAAGTTCGGGTGAAAAATTGCCGAACTCTGCCGAACCGAACCGAACACGAACATAGCGTCTGACTTACAGCACTAATTCAAATCATATACAGTTATGAAAACAACTAAATCATTCATAGTTTCATAGCCTACCCCTTGTAAATTTGATGTTTTTTGTAACTCATGAATGAAAGGTGAACTGGGTGAATGGGGGGGGGGGGGTAGGGCCTTTGTTGAATATTTTGAGATGTGAGCTTTAGTAAGTCATATTCTGAAAAAAACATAAATGTTCACATACTTAAAAAATTACAAAACCTGGTTTAGGGTTCAATGTATGTATAATTTAGTTGTATCTGTATGTAAGAGGGTATACAATGTACAGTGCAGGCCTATGTTGTGTGCCTTTTAGCCACAAGATTTGAATGAGGACAAATCACAACTGCAAATAACAACATTATTTTTGCACAATACGCAACTTAGTCACCGGTGGTAGAAATACCGCCATTTCAACTAAAAATGTTCTTTATCAAAAATCAAGTTCATGAACCTTTCCTCCAACCATTCTATTAAAACTACAATACAGCGAGACAGGTTGAAGTCTTGAGGTCAATTTGATAATGACTGAGTCACTAAAGTGGAATTTATCTCCATCCTTTGTAATCAGTCTCAATCAATTTATACATGGAGATGTAGACAGATCTGTAATCAAGAAACTTGATCTGATCATGGACTTTACTCCATGATCTGATCTAGTAGGGTTAACCCATAGTAGTTCAGTGTGTCTGTATGTGGTTACCTTTTATAGATCCACAATGCTAAGAAATATACATTATTCATGAGCAGAAAGAGAACAAAATCACAGAAATGTTGGGTTTATTGAGTACCGGTATGCAGTATGTTTGTTCGTCACAAAGAAGAGCAATTAAAATGTAATTTGTAACAAATCATTAAAGGCCAAGTCTAGTACTTACTACAATAGAAGCAGAAAGATCAGACAAACCAATCAATTTTACTCAATTTGTTTTTGATTGGTTTGGCTGATTTTTCTGCTTCTATTGAAAGTAAGTTTTTGGGGGAGTGGATTTGGCCTTTATTAGTCTCTTCATGGGATATGCTGTGTAAAATCATGTACAGTATGTACAGTACAGTCTAATCACCACTTTTGTGAACGAATTGGAGATATATTTGTTATATTTTGCAATTTTCCTTCATATTGGTTTACATACAGTACCGTCCATAGTACAGTATGTAATATATATTTGTATTTTCTTCAAACTACACTACATGTAGTATGAAGATGTACATGTACTGTATGTACATATGTACATGTACATTATGAGTGAAAAATGAAAATGATTGGTACAAAAAAAAAATCTGTACTGGGATTCGCTAAACAATTGTACATCGTATTAAATGAACTTGTTTGGATCATTGTCATAGAAAATATGTACATTGATGACGTCATCCGGCCTTGTACCGAGAAACTGTCTCCATCTCACTCAGACCTCATCAATCTCTCTAAATGAAAATCCATCCTCATCCTCATCCAATGACTGGTCCTCCTGGACTACACTCTACATGCCCTGTGAATCATCCATCAAAAAGTGGCAGTTCATGTCTATCAGCTTTAGAACTGAGTCTGTAGATCAACTTACAGAGTACGGTACCTGTACAGTTTATCAAGACAAAATCTTTTAGCAAGATGGGCTCATTCAAATGGTTTTTATTGCCATTTGGTCTACAAACTGTTCATCTACTACCCAATACCTCTGTTCCCATATGGTCTACACCCAGCTCATCTACTTTCCATTGGTCTAATATATATTCATTTTGTCTGCTTATCATTAAGTCTAATGACTATTTAGGATAATAGTCATTTGGTCTAATCTCCAATTAGTCACCTACCATTTGGTCTATTGTTCATGTAGTCCAATTTTTCAGTGAGTCTAATTCTGATTTTTTTTCTTCCAGCCCGCTGGCTTCTATCCACATGGTCTAATATCATTTTGTCTGCTTATCATTTGGTCTAATGCCCATGTTGTCTGCTTATCATTTGGTCTAATGCCCATGTTGTCTACTATGCATACATGTGTTCTATTCTAATAATCTTTTCATCACAAATAATAATAATCATCAAGTGTACACTTCATCCAAGACATACAGCTGTATGGCTCCTTCAAACAGGCCTTATGGCTCTAAAGCCAGACCCTCGGACAAAAAGTTTGTATTGGACTGTCGAGCCATGCAGCCCTTCTGGCTGTAAAACAGAATTGTATCTCCAATTCTCCATGCAGAAATGGGAGATGCAGGCATCCAACTCCACTGGAAAACTGTCCTCACCTCATTCAAACCTCATCAATCTCTTTCGATGACGATCGTCTCTAATCCTAATGACAAAGAATTAAAGGCATCCCAGTGAAAATATTCACGGGTGGCTAAGGGCGAAATAGCCCCCGAAAATCAAAGAGCCCTGTAAATTTGCATAGGGTTCAATACAAAACAAATTTTAATATTATATTTTTATGCAGGCAAGCTTGAAAAGTAGCCCCCGAAAAAGAAATATTAATGTTTTTCCTGAGGCATCCCTACCTGTATCTATACAGTATACCAGTACACTGTGCATGAGTCTTATGATAACTGGTTTATGATACAGGGGCTCTGAAGAATATAACCCCCTTCTGGATCTAAGCAGGAGAATCATATCACCATGCATAGGAATCCAACAAGCTTTCCTGGGAACCTGTCTCTGTCTCATGTTTCAGACCTCATCAATCATTCTTAATGAAGATCCACTCTTCCCCTAATGACAAAGGACCAAGGCATCTTGTATAGCTCTTAATCATCATCTGACTGACTGAACTCAAGGACTGGTACGAGATGGCGGTTTAATAGGGACTTTTAGATTTGCGTGGACTGATACGTGTGACGTCCATTCAAGGCAGTGCATTAAAAGGACGTCGATCGTAGCAATCCACGTTGTTGTTGTGCAAATCTAAAAGTCCCTATTCACTTCTACTAGCTCATCTACTACCAATTGGTCTATTCTGAATGGTCTACACCCAGTACGTTTCCTATCCACATGGTCTAATAATCATTTTGTCTTCTTAACATTTGGTCTATTAACCATTGAGGCTAATACTGTAGTCATTTGGTCTAATTTCCATTCATTTTCAGAGAGCTTGCGCACACTTGCTGCAATCAAGCCTCCAGCTTGAAAAGTTTACAGTTACGTCATGGTTAAAGCTTGCCTTTAGACTTCAAACATTTGTAGCTTAAATAGCTACATGACACATGGATGGCACATTGTTGTTAATAGACTTCAGACAGAGACTCTCATTTGACCATTAAATCTAGAGCGGAGTCTAATTCCGTCTCTGGAGCAGCTACTGTACAGACCCTCTGTTACGCATTACAACTGGCAATGGTTTGTGCATGCAAACAACTGAATTGTATGTTGTATGGATGAATAGAATGGAATGGCATTAATCCATTAAAAAAAGGTTTATATAAGTCTGAATATCTTGAGTCCAATGAAGCATGAAATGAAAGAGTTACCAATTAAAGAGTTTTCCAATAGATGGATAATTGGATATGTATATTACAGTGTATATGACGCTACAGGTACATGTAGTATTCCAAACTACTACTTTGGCTATGCAGAACATAGCATACAATTACTATATGAAGGTGTGTACAGTACATGTCGTGTACAGAGATGTCAAGATACATGTAGTAAAGATGCAGACACTATTTAATTTTTTTTTACTGGGTATATTATTAAATAGCAATGTACAGGTACAGTAGTACATTGTACATGTACATTTTCAGTGCATTTTATATGGAAAATACTCTGTATTTAAGAGTTGACCAATTATCATACAAATACAAACAGCAAAGCCTTGAAACTTGAAAGCCATAGAATCATCTGAACTTGACCTTGGATCAACTCTGGGTCAGGTCTGGGGATAATGTACATGTACATGTAGCTTTAATAATCCCTTGATTCAATTCAAGGAGATAATCTACTTTAATCCCTTTACAGACTTTAAGATGGATAATCTCTTCTAATCCTTTTCATGAATTCATGAGCTCAAAAACAGTTAGAATTTAGTTTGTTCACAAAGAACACGATGGCATTACTTCGAACAGGAACCGAGTAAATAATGAGGATGCCTTTCTCATCGGAACGTTGTATCATACAAAAACAGTATAACTGGGCAGAGCTTTTCATGAGTGTGCACCGATACTTGGTCCGCTGTCAGTTCAACTGACCTCTTCTAAATTATACTATACTAATTTGGATTTAAATAGCGCTTACAGTAGAGGTTCGTGGATGAGTGGATACGTCGCCGGACTGTCGATCACAAGGTCCGCGGTTCGAGTCCCGCCGCAGCACTAATGTCCTTTGGCAAGACATTGATCTACATTTGCCACTCTCCACCCAGGTGTTAAATGGGTGCCGGTAGGAAGGTATTCCTTAAAATGCTGAGAGCGTCGAAATCGGCAGCCTATAGCTGGCCGGGTAATGTTGGAGCGCCTTGAGGACCTTTGCAAGGTCGATACGTGCGCTATATAAGAATCCAATGTTATTATTATTATTAATAAGAAATACACTTGCATTAATAGCGAAGTTAGCGCTTTACAGATAATATTAACCCGGTCATCAGATTCATTCACGCACAATGTGCACTCCCGGTATATCCACTCCGTAGGAAATATTCCTACCATATGGTCACCGTGAGGGCATACCAGGTATGGTAATTACTAAACACAAAGGCTTCGTCATCCTACCAGGCCCCCATTATCTCCTGGATATGGAGTGGCAACTGTTGATTAATGCCTTGGCAAACAACATTAGTCCTGTGTTAGGGATCAAACCCACGACCTCCGCATTTCAAGAGCTTTAACCACTCGACTCACAATTTCTCTTTCGAATACAATGTTGTTCTCTAGTGCAATACCCCTTTCTCAACACAATTTGGTTCTGCAATATGCATTTATTTAGGTTTCAAATAAATCACCTTCAGTCTATAAAGCAGGTCACCTGAATGCCACTCAGGATAGTCCTTCACTTTAAGAGAGCTTTTGTTTGAGTGTAAACACAACACAGCATGATATTAAAGGCTTCTGATTTTGTTTGATTGATTTTATGACTTTGATCAGTGATCTGCATGCACTTGCCATTGACTCTGGACATGGTCTAATGCTCACCACACTGATATTCAGCGCTGCGTAGAATTGTTGTGCTCAAAGATGCATGTCGCAACAAACTAATGTGCATGAAATCAACCATCTGCCAGATCTGGCCATTGTACATTACGGTGAATACTGAATTGCTGTTTGGTCCACAACAGGTCCGTCTACTACCCAATTGAGGATAGTAGAAAAAATGATAGATACTGTCGAGTTTCATATTGTGTGAATATAATTATGTAGCATTCATGTAGAGGATATTAATTTTGTGAAGAAATTCTGTTTATTATATAACTACAAATTCAATGGCAAATATGAATGTATTTTCTAAAATGAGAGTTATTTAAAGCTGTATAAAATGTACAACACATTTTGCTGCTTGTATTACTTGTGTAATTCAATATCATTTGATACCAGTGGTTTTATTATTTCAAAAATCCAATAAATCACACTTCACTCAGAGATTGGAGTTTGCTACCAGGAAGTCTGTTTTATGTAATCAAGCCTACATGTACATGTATAACTGTTCAGCATTTCTACAGACAAATGCACAAGTGTCTCTGATTTATAAAATGAAGGTCTTTTTCCATCCTACATGTACATCATATTTCTACTCCTTAATCAGCATACAATCCCCCTCCTCCTGCTCTTTCTCTACAGTATGATTTTAGAGTGTGTACATGGAGGGAGTGAGTAGGAAGAGAGAAAGGAAGGAGGGGAAGAGGAAAAGAAGGAGATGGGCGGGGGGGGGGGGAGAAAGATAAGGACGAGCAAGGGGGAAGGAACTCAAGGTAGGAATTGGCGGAAGAGAAGGAAGGAGATACAATGTACGTGTAGGAAGAGAAAAAGGAGGGAGGAAGAGGAAGAGGACGAGAAGAAATGTTAGAGGAAGAGAAGGAGAGAGGGGAGGAGAGAGGGGAGGAGGAGGAAGAGAAGGAGGAAGAAGGGAGGAAGAGGAGGTGGGAGGGGGAGGGAGGAAGAGAAGAAGGGAGAGAGAAGGGAGGGGGATACGGGGGAGAGAGATGGGGGAGAGAGACGTGGCTGGAAAGCAAGAAGGAAACAGAGAACTAAATACAAATATGAGGAAGGGGAAGGGTAGCAAAATTTAGCAAAGGAGAGGAGAGAGACAGTCACAGAGACAGGAAGAGAGAGAGCAGATTAGCATTACTGTAGGTCTTATGGTTCATAGTGAGAGAGGATGGAGAGGGATTACACCTTAAAGAAAGGAGGAGGAGGAGAAGCGGGAGGGGGGAGCCTTTGTCTCCCGATCAGATAGGGGGATCCCCTTCCATTCCCTCATTGTCGATGTCAAGTTGGGATGTTTGCACAGTGATGAATCATTCAACGTGCTTTGTCTGACCCGCAACAAAGAGGTTTCCATTTTATCACTCCATGAATCAAAGTGCTTTAACGTGGATACCCACTCAACAGGGAATGAATCATGGATTAGGGATTAAAGTACAACTATTAGGACACTGATTGGTAAAACTAACAAAAACCAAATGGCAAAATCTAAAATCATATGTGGCATTGGTGACATTGGTAATCTCGGCAATTTATGACATAAATTGTAAAGAATTACACAGGAACAAGGTTTGGAATCATCAACATCACAACAAATCGGTAAAATCTTGCTGGACATCTTGTGAACCCAGTATGTACAGGCTTGTATTTAAATGTATGCATGTGCATGCCCAATATACCCCTGCACATGTATGTACTGTACTGTACATGTACATGTACATGCACATGTAGCTCAATTCACTTTTCATTGTTTCTTATCATTGCACTGTTCCAACAATGGATGACAACATAATAGATGAACAAAAGAAAACTCCGGCTGTGTTTTATTTGTGTCTATACAGGTCTATTAATGTACATGTATTGCACATGTACAGTACATGTATTTGTAGACTACACTATACATTGTTGTACATGTACCTGTAGGCCTGGATTGTTTGCCAAAAATGTCCTGTACTGTACAGTTTTCTGCAATGTATGTCAACAAACGGAATTCACAGAAACTTCCCACTTCCGGGCTTTCTGTTCACTTTTTTTTTCCTTCTTCCCCTTCCTATTTTCACATGACAAAACAAATTTCCTCCTCAGTTGGATAACTATGTGAAAAACTAATCCCTACATGTATGTACAGTTGTAGTTTGTACAAGTATGACTTTAATAGATGACGGGTTTATAATAGCCGTTTGGTCTACAACAAGTTTGTTAAAGTATTAACCATTTAGACTACATGTACAATCATCATTTGGTTTATATTCCAGTTGGTCTAATCTCCAATACATGTACATGTAAGTCTACCACCCATTTTATGATTTGATCGATTGCTCATTTAGTGTAATTTCCAGCTACAGTTTTAATCTAATTCCCAGCTGGTCCAGTGCCCATTTTGTCTACTATTCATATGGTCTAATAATCATTTAATCATCAAGTCCAAGTGTGACGTGGATGTACCCATACTAAGGCTGCGACGGGTAGTCGAATGCTCGAGTACCCACACGGTTGACAACTACTCGGGTACGATTTCTCGTACCCGAATATTCGGCCGCAAAAAAAAAAAAATTAAAAAAAAAAAAAATTAAAAAAAAAAATGTCCAGGCCCACGCTTACCCGTGCCAGGGAGAGCGGCAGCCGCTGGCATGGTACCGTCGGTAAAAATGTTTCCCAACTCAAGCACTGTCAAACTCACCTTTCAGAAACTGGGACCAAATGTCCAGATTTCTGTTTTGACTTGAAGGAAAATGGATTATTCTGCCATCTTTGGTTTTTAAAACAGCATTGTTTACTGTTAAAGTTCTTATTAAATCGGCGCCTTCAACTGCAACTCAAAGTAAAATTGCATGCGTTTTGGGCGAGGGATCTGAGAAACTGCCGAGTGGTATGGTAGTGGCAAAAAAAGTCAAAAAAGAAAAAAAAGTCAAAAAAATCAAAAAGTTCAAAAAAAATCAAAAAAATTCAAAAAAATTCAAAAAAAAATCAAAAAAATTATAAAAAAACATGGTGTCCGAATACTCGAGTATTCGCCTGTAAGCCTGGGAGTGTACTCGGGTACCTCATTACACTGTTGTGCACAGCCTTAACCCATACCCATATTACTCCTGTCGCTAGCCTGCATTGGAACTGAACAAAAATCAAAATGCCTAGAAACATTCTATCGTTAAAGAAACTTGTTTTGAAGGGTCTTTAATACTTTACGATAAAACATACGGACAAGAACTGGACCTGTATTCTTTATTGAGTTTTCATGTGAAGAGACACTCAAACGTCTTTCTCTCATTTGAGTCAACATTTTGTTGTACATGAACATGTATTGATAATATACATGTATGTCTTTAATAGTCAGCTTGCGCTTGCCAGTTATCAGTGAGCGTTCATGATAAGCACAGTGCACTTTAACAGTTTTATGTTGTACAACACTGAGAAAAGAACCGGATCCTGATTCTCCATCAATTTTTGTATTTATTTGAACCAACTGTTGCTCAAACATACATGTACAAGTATGTTGCTCAAATTATCTTCCATGTTACATGTATCTCTACACATTCATCATGTTCATGTGCAGCCTCCTGTACAGTCATACATGTACATAAACAATGAATTTGCATTTATTTTGTTTTGTTGTATCTAGTCTGAATAGGAGTGGCCTGTCTGCATTCTTCATAAGCCACAGGTTCAGTTCAAATACTACTATGAACTCAGTGTTGATTTGATTTGTGGTGTAATGCATGACCTCTCAAGCAAACTGAGCTAAAATTTTAATTCATTTTCCCACCAATTTATCTCACTGCACAATGTTGTAACCTGTTGTGCATGAATTACACTAGATGAAAGGGTAGAAAATAAGATACTGGATTGCCCTTAAAAAATGCTACATGTACATGTAGCTACAAAGTACAAACATAGTTTTTTGTTGCAGAGAAATCCATCTACATGTACTTCGAGAATTTTGTTTAACATATTTTTGTCTTTTGTTGATCTCCTCCAAGAAGAGGGATTCCATGAAGCAAGACACATTACTAGAGGTTGTGTTTTCCGGAGAGGTTGTGTGTCCGGAGAGGTTGTGTATCCAGACAGCTGATTTTTTTTAAATTTTAATCAGAAGCTTTTGTTGAACAATAATTGCAATTGTTATAATAAAAAAGACAACTTTTCATCATGGTTAGTGCTTTTTGATGAATAATTTGTGTTAAACCCGAAGGCAAAAAAGAAGGCTTTAATCTTTGTCAATTGTATGGACACCTAAACCCCCATCACACATGCTGTTTCAGCGAAAAATATCTAAGAACGAAACGGACCGATTTGTTGGTCTAACCTGAACCTATGTAATCTTGTATGAACAAGGCTACCACATAGTCCATGTCATAAAACACTTCCTTCCTGCTGGCCGTGCATACATGTAGGTAGATACAAGCCTGGCCAGGCCTGGTTTAGTGATGCCCTTTACAGTGATAGCGTGACGAGCTTGTCAAGTAAGGTAGCAACGCCTGACATTTCAACTCAACCAGTTGGTTAGTGATCTCATTACAAGATACTCATATAGAGCTCAGTTTGATGTCTGCATTCACAGCTGTTCTTTGCCCACGTCATTTCAAGCATGTAGGACTGCATGTGGCATGAACTTGATATGCCCTTCAAACCAGTTAGAAACTAAGACAACATCAACATCCATTTACAGATGTACATGTATACAATGTACAGTATTGAAACCTGTATATAAAGACCGCTCAAGGTAGACAATAGAACTGCTCCTATAAAGGCAGATGGTATTTATCTAAAGGTTCCTTTGGTGCAGGTTTTCAAAGGAAACCAATTTTCAAGGGAAATGAAAAATGTGGTCTGAAAGATAAAGGTGAATTCTGGTCATCCGATTGCATTGTGAAAGAAAATGTGTGGAATGGATGAGAAAAAGTTGTTATGTTTATTACCTGTTTTGTGTCAATTTTCTAGTTATTTTTAGAGTATTTTTACAATTACTCTAGATTCAAGATTTTATTGTCCATATTATAATACAGAAATTTGTTTTCCATTGGTGTAACATGTATATAAAACATAAGACAAAAACATGGTGTCGTGTGCTGAAGGCCAGAAGAGCGTCAAGACTCTATAAAGAAAAAGTCTATGAGCAGGTAGGCTACAGTCCTCCGGCTTTCAGCACACATACTGTACATACCGTAGGTACATCATGTACATGTACATAGCAAGAATTTTAAATACAATTCTGAATCACATCATGAATAAATTCAGGTATGAATAAGTAGCATAGTAGAATACGGTAGATTACTTCACACAGGCGCGCGTGCACGCGCCCGCAACCCACCATCAGTATGCACTTGTATTCTGCAGCGGTTTGCCGTGAAACCTGAGAAAATGTGTATAAAACTGTATAGGTCTATATCATCTTTTCTCCGAAAAATACTCCAAAAATAACAAGAAAATTGACACAAAACAGGTAATACATGTAACAACTTTTAACTCATGATCTTTATTTGGACATTTAATTAATATTTACTTCATTTTGGGTATGTTTTAGTAGGGTATCTCCATCCCGGAGTTACAGGTCCAATTTTGGATAGGTTTCTGAACAAGCGCCCATTTGTCTACATCAATAACCCACTTCTTGTAATGGCCAAAATTAAACTAATTGAATCTTTGCGCAGCATAAAACGTACAACCTGAATGGTCGTGCGTTGTGTGCTGCGCAAAGATTCAATCAGTACCGAATGTACAATGGTCTGAAAATCAGACTATTACTTTACTGGCTCTATAGCTCTTAAAGACTTAAGTCGATTGGACAACTAGTAATAGATCTAGGTTCTAGACTAGTCTAGGTCTCGTTATTTTCCCACTTACATTAGCTTAGTTAAAGACATTTTTAACAAATTTAAGACCCCCCCCCCCCCCCTTTTTTTTTTTTTTTAGGGAAGTTCTAAATTAGTCTAGTATTATCTTTCAAATGCCGTTGGAATTTAACCTTTTCATTTTTGTTGGCCTGCAAATGAAACATAGACATAGTACCTTTAAGTCATGTATGGACGGGTAAAATGTGTAAAGTTGGTACCTCTAGGCTCTACACGTCAAGCGTCGCGCGTCTAGCGGCAGACAGGATACGATTCGCCCGACTGCACCCGCAGCCCAGTCGGCTACGGAGACACCACTGTCTGCCCCACTTTGCCCAAAGAGCGAAAGAAAAAAGACTCACCTCAAACTCAAAGCGGCAGAAATAACACCTTTTCCACGTCCTCCAGACAATAATTTTCCAATCGTGACAACGTTACCAGTTCTTGCAGCTTCCAACAAGTCGTTCTCCTTGCCCATTGCGACTGAATATCCTTCTTAAATCCCAGAGAAAACAGAAAATATGAAAGATTTTCTGAAAATAAATCCCGGAAGTCTTGCCTCAGTAGCTAAGCTGCATGTTTGTAACTTTGCTTCGCGATCGCGTGTACACGTACAGTATATACGCCGCAGAAACCCACCGGCCGTGCACTCTCTCGATCTCTTGTTGACAGCTGGAAAGTGAATGCTAGTCTTATAAGCCAGCGGTTTTTACAGAAAACTATCTTGTGATCATCCCAATGTTTTCACAGAATTACGCTAGTATATAAACAATGGTCTGGTAAAAAGACAACGCGATACCTGTTGTAAACATGACACGAGACCGAAAGGAAGTTCTGAGACAATAAAGAAGAAGAGGAAGAAGAAGGGAGGAAGAAGAAGGAAGGAAGGAAGGAAGAACAAATCGAAGAAGAAGAAAAAGAAATATTCCTAACCTAGTTTTCTTAAAGGGTTGGCCTCTTACAAGGTTTGTTTCCTTTTTGGTCACTGTCTTCCTCACTTATATAATTCATCTCATAGGCTATTGGCATACAATAATCTGTTTTATATGTATTTTTATCTGTTGATCTCTTGAGGAGAAATAAATGAAACTGAAACCTGTTTCATTGTTGTAATTTAGGTCAATATAATAAATTGGGAGAAAACGAGTTTGTTTTTGTACAAAAACCTCTAGTTGTGTCTAGCTAAAGCCAATCCAAAAAAGAAATCTCCACTTCTGTCATCAGAAGACATCATAGATAGGGGTTCTCCCATCGAAATCATAGTAAGGTTTGAGTTCGTTGGGTTCTTCCTTCGTAATTCTCTTTGTCATTGTTTTTGCTAGGAAGATTGGACTAAAGGGTAGAGTCCTCTTATTTCCGAACAAAATTTTGCCTTTTATTTATTCATCATTATAATTATAGGCATATTGTTTTCTTGGTGGTCGTTGTTTTGAGAATATCAACATGAATCAAACCTATGCTCCACATTGTATTTGTAGTATTGAAATCAGCCGAAGATTGCATTGCTAGGCCTTTGCCCAAATAAAAAGGCCCTTTTTTTTTTCTTTTTTTTTAATGGCCGCTCAAAATGGCCACTCTGTACATTTTCCCTGACATTCGGGCTATTTTTCAAGATGGCCGCCGACAATTTTTTTTTTTTTTTTTAAATCAGAAAAAGATCCATTTTAGCAGTGTTTTTCATGTTTTTTTTTCTTTCAAAAAAAAGAAATAAAAAAAAAAAAAAGGAGGCGGCCCCCAAAAAGGCAGCGGGCGGGGACGCTAAACATGTATATTTTTTTTAATGGCCTTATTTAAAGAAGTCCTATATTTTCTGAAAATAAAACCCAGCAAAGTGACAGAAAAAAAAAGAAGGGAGAAAGAATGAGAGGAAGAAAGGAAGGAAGGAAGGACGAAATAAATCATTAAAGAAACGAACAAAGTTGTTCTCAAATATCCTAAATGATAACTTCGATGTCGAGAGAGGGCGTCCTTATACTAGCGATGGTTAGAAGCTGATCTTCAATATCAATGACATGTGGATTTCTTTTCGATAGGCCTACAACCTATTGTCTGTTGGCTCATATAGAGAGAGATTGAGAGAGAGAGAGAGAGAGAGAGAGAAAGAGAGAGAGTGTGTGTCTGAGAGAGAGAGAGAGAGAGAGGATGTGAGAGATAAAGAGAGAGAGTGTGTGTGTGTGAGAGAGAGAGAACGAGAGAGAGTGTTAGAGATAAAGAGAGAGAGTGTATGTGAGACAGAAAGAAAGAGAGAGAGAGAAAGAAAGAGAGGGGGGGGGGGTATCCCGTAGTAGTAGCAAGGTTTGGAGTCACGGGGTTAGTGCTAGCATTCATGGTGCTAGGTATAGGCTGATTACAACCACTATTACAAATAAAATATGGGCAATAACGTATCTTCATCCAGCGGGACTGTAACATTTCACACGAGGGATTCAGCCCCTTGTTTAATGATTTATGTGATGATCATCTTTGAGGATTGCTTTACCTGTCTGCTAAGCAAGCATGTATATGGCCAGGGGACTGACGGCTTTACATCTTCTGTGAAGATCAGTTAAATCAAGCAATATAAAAAAAAAATGTCTTATTCTCAAACTTGAATGTACTCTGTAAACTTATTTTATTACGTACATACTTATCAGCATTTCGCGACGGGCTTTTTTTAATTATTATTTTTACCGCGTATTTTTTTTTTTTTTTTAATGATTATACATGTCAATGCTACACGTTGATGTATGAATAGAAGTCTATTCATTTTTAACACAGAGAAAAAATACTGAATACATGTGTTTGCTGACACTATGAACATGACTGACAAAGAAAGTGAACAAAATATACAGTTCGTCAGGTAGACAAAGGAACATCCCTTCACTGCTATAATGTAAAAATGTGTAGAACAGGACTGGTGTCACATGCTTATTGACTTTTTACATAATAGCTGAAGGGATGTTCCTTTGTCTACCTGAGGAACTGTATATTTTGTCCGCTTTCTTTGTCAGTCATGTTCATAGTGTGATGCAATATTGGTGAAAAGTGAAAGTACTTACAAAAGTCAAACATGTAGCCTACATCTCTATCACATGTGGTTTATTGTTTACAAACATTCCATATGGAAACGTTTGCTTTGATTTGTCTCATAAAAGAAGTTAACAAAAAACTGACTCCCACACGGTGTTGAGTGCTTAGTGGTCACGGGCCACTGTTCATCGGGCAGGCAGTTCTATTATGTGAATGGGTAAATTAACTATTACGAAAGGAGGGGACACATTACACACATTGTACTATAGGGACACACATTGTTTTTATTGTGCAGAACATACTCTTTTATTGACTTACTTATTGAATGAAACTAGAAAACCAAAATGCATTTTGTATTCTAACAATTGGCGTACAAAGAATAATAACAGGTGAATGAAAAATATAAACACCCCCAAACACCTGGGAAGAAAGCATTCGTACATTTGAATACATATAGTTCATAAACAACTCCGCATGAAACTATAAAACCGAAATGTAATAAATTTGCGTTCTGGCAATTGGATTACAAAGAATGATATAGCAGGTGAATGAAATGCTTTAACAACACAAACACCTCGGAAAGAAGCATCCATACATTTGAATAATTTAGTTGATAAAAGACTCCGCATGTGGACGTTTGGTGGAGCCAGGGACTTGATAGACAAGGACTGGAATCAAGCCGGCGAAACTCTTGTAATTTATTCAACGCATTCACAATGGGATGTGTAACATTCCACTTGGCTTTGAAGTTCCATGCTCCGAACCGCGCTTCCACTGCGGGGACTTTCGGAAGCCAGGCACCAGTTTTACATTTATTAAAAAAATTAAATTACCGGCAAAATTTCAGTGTAAATCAAAAACTTTATATGGGGATTGTATTGGGAATAGTGCATCAAACAAATTTTCAAATTTAGAACTCCGCCCTTCCTATAATTTGTGTGCCAGAGTTGGTAAAAGAAAAATTACATCCTGACAAAAACTCAATATTTTAAGATGATGCGCTAATTTGTGCATGCTTTAATGTCCCGTTATTTGATCCATGATTTACAATCTTCAATAACATTAAGTTCGCTAATGCGTGTTTTCGCGTGTTTTTTTGTATTTTTCAACTTTAAAAAAGGTTGAAATTACGCAAGTTTGTGTTCGCTTGTTCTACTCTTTACACATTCAATAGTGGATGAGAAATCATTGGAAGGGACAGCGAACAATTGCTGTGATACCATTTTCTTATGTAGGAATTCTAAATCCTGAAATTTCATGTGCTCTTTTATTCTACCACTTGGTGAACAGTTGCAGATTAGCGCATAACTTTTCGGCGGCGTGGAGCATGGGGTCAAAGGAGAGCGGCTTGATTCCAGTCCTTGTCTATCAAGTCCCTGGTGGAGCAGAAAGCAGTGGATTCTTAACAACACGAACCCATTTAACAGAATGTCGGAACGTAAATTAAATTTGGCGCGGTTGGAAAATGCATCTTTCTACCCTGCGACTTTAATGGTACGATCCAGTATATTAAAACAGTAAAATTATTTTAAAATTAATCATTAAATAAAACCCCAAACTTCAGTGATCTCCGACAAAATATATTATATCTTACTAATAATTAAAAAAAGATGTATAAACATTGTGAAAGTGTAGCATTTTACGATAAAAGACACCGATTTAGCGACTAATGACGTCATTAGAACCTGTTTATGTGCGCTTGCATCAGGGAATTCAAGGTCAAAAGGTCAATTCAGACGCTGATAAGTTATTGGTCAAGCCTTTTTGTTTCCTTTTTTCCGACAAAATTATACAATCAATCAAAACAAGTTTAATACCAAAAGAAAGCTTACGATTAGTATTTTCATTAACCGCTTGCCCCAAAGTCGCTTGACCATGGTGCAACGAGTGAGAGCTTGCGAGAGTGGCCAAAGTGTGATTGAAACTCGCTATTTGCTCTTCTCCAACGCAAAAAAAGACGACATTGTGCTGGATAAATACATTTTTCCGACAAAAGTACAGAAAATTTGCAAATGGTCTTTTTATATTATACTTTATGGAATGTTACCCGAGTGACTTCCGGGCGCCCCAATGCTGGAAAGAAACGCACATTTGATAAAAATTCACTTTTTCATGGAAAAATGCTTATTTGTTCTATGCACGCAAGTCAGATTGAGCGGATGATACAACGTTTCCATATGTCCACATCCTTTACTTTCTCAAATGACGTAATCCATGAATAAGTGAGTTATTGATTAAAATCGTTTACCAATAATAAGACAAATTTATTTGAAGGCAATTGTCAAAATGTATCAAGGCTGCTAAATGTAGATTAATGTGTTTCCAAAGGAAATTATTTATTTATTTATTTATTTATTTCTGATATTTAGACAGGGTGACTCATTATCACAAATAATGGTGGTCTTCCATAAGGCCCTGTTGAACTTAATGAGGTACATTATAGTTTAACAAATATATATATGATAATAATATTAATAACAAAATCTTGAACATAAATTCATAACAGCAATAAAGAAAAAATAATAATAACATGTATAAACATATCTACAAAGTATTTGGTATCCTCGTAATAAAAGAATGGTTTGTGTGTTTTATTTTGCTTTGCTTTTCGTTCAAGAAAATGTTGTTGCATAATTATAATATTTTAACATAATATTATAGCATAGACAGTAATTAGATTTTATATCCGATGAAAAGTAACTATTAGCATATTTCGGTAAGTATTAGAAAAAGGCAACATTATACTTTGCGAGTTCATTTGTTATATACATATTTACAACATCAAAAATATATTACAGGATAGTAAATTACTGGATAATATGAAAAATTAATGCATGTAATCTAGTATAGCAATTGAATGTACACTCTTAAATAACAAATTTATTTATAGCTGATAATACATTATATGAACTCGTTCTTTAAGTTTGAAAAGCATTATATCGTCTTACATTCAGTGCTAAGAAAACATACACTAAACGAAATTCCTCTCGTCATTTTACCTCATTGGGAATCGATAATGCAAGATTGTTTGAACATGTATTTAAAGGTGTTCACAGAGCTTGCCATTCTCAATGATCTGTCCAACTGATTCCATGCTACAATCGAAGAAACGAGGGGCTATGTTTAAAGCATTCTGTTTTTATACTTTGGCACAGAAAGTAAACCTTCAACTGCCTGCCTCGTATTATGCTGATGAATGACACTTACTTTAATTAAACTTTCTTGTAAATAAGATGACGCCAAATGATGTGTGCATTTGTACATCATACAAACACGCTGAAATTCAAAACGTTTCTCAATTGGCATCCATTTCAGATTGCTAATCAATACACTGGATG
This sequence comes from Strongylocentrotus droebachiensis, assembly GCA_035222895.1. Classification (NCBI taxonomy): domain Eukaryota; kingdom Metazoa; phylum Echinodermata; class Echinoidea; order Camarodonta; family Strongylocentrotidae; genus Strongylocentrotus; species Strongylocentrotus droebachiensis. The sequence continues at coordinate 146,313 of JAVYIG010004426.1, forward strand.
GAGTCTCGTAAACTTTGTTTGAAATTATTCTAGCAGCTCGTTTTTTTAACTTTCTTGAGTTTATCCGTTTGTTCCTGATACCGATTTGACCACACAGAGGAACAATAACCGAAGTGAGGCAATACGAGTGCATTATACAGCAAATTTAAAGATGTTATTCGTAAATAGTCCTCAGCTCCTTTTATTACACTGATATTTCTTTGCGTTACTTTTGTTACCTTGTCAACGTGTTTGGACCAATTCAATAATATTCATCAATATACCAAGACATTTGACGACGTTAATTCTTTTCCATGCCTTTCAATTTATAGAAACGTTGAAGGTTGTTGTTTTATTCAAATTTGCACGCGATGCTATGACCATGACGCAAGTTTTTTCTGTGTTTAGTACAAGGCGGTTCTGATAAATCCATACCATTAATTCTTGCAATGCGAAAGAAAGTTTTTGTTCAACCTCAGCTACGCTACCTATTTACGATTAAAGTGGTATCGTCTGCATACATATCCACATCACCATCAGATATACTATTTGGTAAAGTATTCACATAGATGGAAAATAATAAAGAACCAAATATAGATCCATGTGGTACGCCCATCAATACTGTTAATTGATTAGACTTAGCACTTTTAAAGTGAACAGTCTGTTTACGACCGGTTAAATAAGATCTAAACCATTTTACACATTCATGAGAACATCCAATAGCAGTTAATTTTGTTAAAGGTAAAGACCAGTATTGGAAACGCCCCAATTTTAAAAAAATGAAATGGAAGCTCTTATTACCAATCATGTGAAAGTATATATTTTGACTATACATGATGAAACAAAAATTGCCGGGAAACCGCCTACTAATTGATATATTTGGTAAATTAGTTTATCTACATGGTCTGTGAGAGATAAATGCAATCGCATGGCCATAACTGGTCTTTACCTTTAATAAGATATTGTGATCGACGGTGTCAAATGCCTTACGATGGTCGATAGAAGCGACACCAGAGATCTTTCTGTTTTCAATGTTCCATGATTAATTATTTACAAATTTCATGAGAGCTGTTGTGTAGAATGCTTTGCTCGAAACCCAGACTGGGTGGTGTTCAAGTGTTCAAGATATTATCATCATCAATGACCTCAGAAAGTTGGTGATGTACAGCCCTTTCTCTATGATTTTTCTAACAACAGACAAAGCGGTATTTGCTTAGATTAGACATATCACCAGCTTTAAAAATAGGAATTACTCGAGCTGCTTTCCAGCCATTTGGGTACACATCCCGTGGTCAAAGATTTGTTTATGATATCGGTTAACGATTCTGATATCACATATTTCGTCATTTTTAGAAGACGAAAAGAAATCTGGTCATCGCCAGTGACTTTTTCCTTAATGACAAAGTCCTCAGAAACATCGTCCAAATCAAATTTTGCTATTGGATTAACCGGAATATCATTACCAATCGGAAATTCAGTTTTAGTACTTTTCAGTTCTTTTGTTATATTTAGAGCACATGTAGTGAAAAAGTTATTGAATGCATTAGCTGTAGTAGTCGCATCTGATATACGAACACAATCTATTTCCAAACTATGCGGAGAGATCTTGTTGGACCTAGGAATTACATGTTTCAGACACTTCCATAATTTTATGTTCCGAGAATTTCCACGATTTTCATTAATAATAAAGTTACAGTGATACTCTTTCTTCCCTTTTCTAATAAGATGTGTATCTTTTTTTTTAAGGGCTCTGTAACTATTCCACATTATTCATCGTCTTTTGTAAGTATAGCAGCTCTGTGAACAGAGTCACGCTGTTTCATTAAATGAACAATATCGTCTGTTATCCATGGACAAGCATTTTTACGAATTCGTTTGTGGCACAACGGAATATGCTTGTTTACGACTGAGAAGAATTCCCAGGTTTCCCAGGCAAGATCAACATTTCTAATATCTTTGAAAAGATGACATGGCATAGTTTTTAAATCATTAAGAAAACTCTCTTGATCAAAATTATTGAATGAACGAAATTGAACGTAGGTGGATTTTTTAAATTTTTTTACGGAAATTGAAGGATTTTACGGCATACACGAAAATGATCGCTAATACTTGTTTGACAAACCCGTGCTTCGTAGTAAAGTTCAGGATCGGAAACAAAATTAATATGAGATCAATTATTATACTCGTGCTGTTAGTTACTCGAGTTGGACTATTTATCAGTTGACTAAGACCATATAGATTTGTGTAGTAGTCTAGCTTATTAACATTAGCATTAGAGCAAGGTTGATTCGGCATATAATTGCAGTTAAAGTCACCTAGAAAGATGCAACTTTTGTTCACAGAGCTGGCCAACTCTAGATTGGAATCGAGTTTTTCAAAGAAATCGATTGTCGCATTAGGAGGCCTATAAAAAGCTCCGATCAGAATTTATTTAGGTGGTTTATGTGGATAGTATAGTTCAACCCACAGACATTCCAAATCTTCATGATTTAAATCATCTCGCCTCTTATAGTCAAATCGTTTGGAAATAAAAACTGCAACTCCTCCACCATTCCTATTTCTATCTTTTCGAAGTAATATGAAATCATCCATACATACTTCGGAATCCATTACGGTACTGTCACACAGAGCCTCATTGAGTGTTATGACATCAAAATGTGAATTCTTCAGTACTAATTATGATAAAGAACAATAGGAAAATGAGATAGTAAACTAACGAAACACACACAAAACTAAGAACATGAAATTAGTGGTTTATGATGATTTTAGTTGATTTAAACGATGTATAAAACGTGTGATAGAAAATAAAAACTAATCACACTACTGATAGTTTACAAAATGTATTACACAATCTCGAGCAATGATTTCCTTTTTGACACAAAATTACTACAAGCTTTAAAGTTTTCCATGTGCTGAGTTTTATGAGCATAATTTATATAATATACGTAAAAAGTAAGGTTATTTAGTACTCATTATTTCTTTGCAGTTTAGTTTTACAATAGCATTAATACGATAAGGTAATTTGTATTTAGTAATTTAGTGCTGGTTTGAAATTGCCCGGAAAACAATTATTTAGCTACTGATACATTGCCATGTGCATATTCAACTTATATACTACGAAAAATACAACAAAGGAATACCAGTGGTGGGTATGTCACCAATGATTATAGTAGCTATATATTGCAAATCACAAACGTTTCCGTGTGCCATTTCATTGGCCTACGACTCTACAATGGTATAACGGGTCAGGCAAAAATAGCTTTAGTCTGGTCGAATATTGACTATCCATGAAAGATTAAAACAGTGCTTTAGGAATTGGAGATTGAGCAAAAGTTTTTTTTTAGAGTCGGTGGGAAAACGGATTTTGGACACGTCATCAGAGGTCAGAGTCACCGTACTCACATCCTTGAAGGTGGGATCAAGGGGATAAGGTCAAGAGGAAGGGGAAGAAAGAGATGAACAGATGATATCAAACAATGGACAGGGAGATCCCTTACAGAATGCACAGAAACATTGGGAGAGAGAGAGAGGGGGGGAGAGAGAGATACAGTGGAAAGGATGAACCCCGCCCCTCAGTCGTACGGATGGGAGAAGAACGAACGACGATCATCTACTTCTTGAAGATGGCCCGCTTGACTTGTCTGAACATCTCTTTACAATCTTGACGAAAACCTCTGTTCAATTGCCAGTAGACGAATACGTTGATGCATGAGTTGATTTCATAGAGGCGAAATATGATGGCGTAAATGGTATGATGCACATCGGACCGGTTCATGAAGGCTCGTCGGGTCTCGATGGGTATATATCGACCGATTAGCAGCGGAATCATGCTGATAAGGTAAATACCAGTGATGGTTCCGAGCATTAACGTCAGTTTCTTTTCTGACAGTCGAATGTTGGCATTCTGATCACATTTTGTTTCCGTTTGGGATGAGGCTACGACGATGACCGGTGCTGCATCTGTCGCGTCGGGAAGAGCGGTCGTCTTACGATGTTTGCCAGAGACGACTTCAACATTTCCAGTGTGCGGGGAATCATGATTTGTGAGAACTGGTAAACCGTTTGCCTGAGATTCATCGAGGCCTTCGGAGTGCATGCTGCCTAAAGCGGTGTGAACAACAGATTGATCTGTTTGGTCTTTTGTCTGTCCAGCCCCATCCTCGTTCAGTGACTTTGGACCAGCTGTCTGTCCACCTTCGTTGCAAATGCTAGATGACGTCGTCGTTTTCGGTCCTTTGGTATGCTCAAGTTGACTTACAGTCATTCTGGTACTTGGAGGTGCCGTTATGCTAGTTATATTGGTGACAAGCCTTGCGTGAACCTTCGACAGGCGACGAAGGACGAAGATGACCCGACAATATAACAAGAACGGAGTAAAGACACAGGTCATGACATACGTCTGTCCGACGTATTTGTCCCACTGAGTGAACCAATTGATATCCGACCTATACATGCAGTCTTTGATGAAGTCGTCATAGTGTATCGCCACAATATTAGGTGCATTGACCAGAAACCCCAGCAGATAAGTGATCACGACAATGATGACGGCTCGACGCACTGTCGGTCGGCGGTGGACGGGGAAACACACCGCTAAGTACCGGTCAAAGCTAATAACCATCGTCATCATCATTTGACAACAAAAGAAACAAATGTTCAAGTACCATGTTGATTTGCAATACAAGTCACTTGCTACCCATACCTTAACTTTAAGGAGGCATATTACCGAGGACAGCAAATCGGCGATTGCTAGCCCCATGATGAAGATATCCGTCCCAATTTTCTTTTTCTTTTTCGAGTAACCGGCCCAAATAACAATATTGCTCGGCAATCCGATAGTGAATACGATTGCGTAGAAAGCAAAGAAGACGCTGCGAATGATAGCCATATTTTGACAAATGGATCCCTTGGTCGGTGATCGGTTCCTACCGCAATGTGTTGCACAGTTAGTCCGAGCATCATTCTGTGTCTTCATTTATAGGCTTAAAAACAATAATAATTATAAAGTCACTTTTTAATAGCGCATAATAATAAATTCTCTATGCGCTTTACAACACTCAATAATACAATATGTTACACAAGTGCAGAAACCTATGACGTAGATGTTTCGATAAAGAGGGAGGCTGTCTCCCGTTCGCAACGATATTTGTTCCTCCTTAGAGGATTAATTTCACGTTAAAATCTAACAAATCAATAATAAGTTCAGCTTGAACGAATAACACAAAAAGGTAACTAAAACATCAAATTTAACTTACACATTTTAGTCAAATTATCTAATACGCTTTTTTTTAACTCATAGCCTGCCTCTTAAGGCTGCATGCACGCTATTGTTATAGTGCTTTGTACATGCGAGCAAGCTACTGTTACGCTGCTTCATGCATGATTGCACGCATTCGTAATAGCAGTTACTGTTCATGCCCATTGGACTGTGCCTAGTGTTTTGCACGCGCTATTGGTAGTACCATCGCGTTAATTCGATTATTTCGTTATAAATTTGGCACTGGGGGATTTGTGGCCTGGCACAATGGGGATTAGCCCTGTGGCAGGATAAGAGTTTTAGAAAAATTCCCTCTTAAGTCTTTATTTAGTTTTGCTTGTATGCTTCCTTTTCTGCTTCTAATCATTGTATTTCTATTTGTTTTTCATTTATTTCATCAAACATGTGTTTCCATGCGGAATCTCTTTTTTTTAAATAAATCTACTTGTCCACTTTTGTTGAGTTTCAAAGTAAAGTTATGTTCACTCCGGAATAATATGATCAGGGGAGTGTTTGACAAAGACTAAGATCAACTTGAAGTTGGACTTACATATGGCAGGCTGTTCAATTGCTCTCACCATTTACAGGCATAATTTTGTCTCTCAAGGGACGTACACATCATGGTCACAAATCTACAGAGTTAACATTTTTTGATAATTCATTATTGAAGGAAAACATATTATCTAAAGATCATAATGGTGAGAGCAAACAGTGGCATGAACGGCCTAACATATTTAAGTCCAACTTAAAGTCGATCTTAGTCATAGTGAAACAATCCCTAAATGGTGGTTTGCAACGAGACTCTGGAGCACCCGGAGCATCCTGACCCAGCATGAATGCGAACACTATACCGTGTGTCTCAAAAAAAACGTAACACTTTTGAAATGGTTGCCAAATTGAGCATATATAATTTTATGAAAAAATGTCTATATGTATGGAAAGCTAAAGGACCAACCTTTCATATGATATGAAAAAATTAAAAAAAAATCATGCTTCGATGGACAGTGTTCACTTAAGTTAGAGGTATGAAAATGGGCCTGCGCAGGATTTTTCCTTCCAATTTTGGACAGGTAAATTACTTGTAACTTACAAAATAAGGTCGATATGAGATATTCATGATCGATGGATCAAAAGGATATTTTGAATCAAAAGGATATTTTGAATACCTCGAATTCTGGTATTTTCAATGCATAATGAATGATGTACTTAGCTATTACATGTTTGGGTCATTCATAAAACCTGAATAAAATGTGATTGATGATCCACCAAACTTACGGAAGAAAACTGATAAAGAAAAGGCAAGGGGTAGGTGATGGGATGGGAAAAGGTTGTGGGGGGGAGGAGAGTGGGTTGCATAATGTCAATTATGATTTTGAATACGGTATTTCAATTTAACATTTTCCCATTCTTCCTTCATCCTGTTCACATCTACCAGATCAATGATACAATAAGATGGGAGTGGAAGTTGGTGTGTGTGTGTGTGTGTGTGTGTGGCAGGGGTGGTGTTTGGGGATTGATAAATGACAGAGAGAAAGGACTGGTATTCAAAACATCCTTTTAACTCTTAATCCATCGATCATGAATATCTCATATCAAACTTATTTTGTATGCTAAAAGTAACTTACCTGTCCAAAATTGGAAGGAAAAATCCTGCGCAGGCCCATTTTCATACCTCTAACTTAAGTGAACACTGTTCATCGAAGCATGATTTTTTTTTCAATTTTTTCATATCATATGAAAGGTTGGTCCTTTAGCTTTCCATACATATCAACATTTTTTCATAAAATTATATATGCTCAATTTGGCAACCATTTCAAAAGTGTTACGTTTTTTTTGAGACACACGGTATAATTACGCTCAGTGGTGTACGCAGGATTTTTTCAAGGGGGGGGGGGTTTAAAATCGGGCCCAAAATTTGCTCCCGAAAATTTGAAAATCGCGCCGGCCGAAGAGTCGCTCAGTGGGGGGGGGGGGGGGGGGGGGGGGGGGGGGGGGGGGGGGGGGGGGGGTAAAGAGGACACTATTTTTTTTTTTTTTGGTCTCGGAATTTGAAAATTTGGCATTTTGTTCCGTTGGGGGGGAGGGTAAGGTCACCTTTTTTAGGTCAGCCATTGGAATAACTTTTTTTATTTTTTTTTGTGTTATTAAAAAAAAAAAAAAAAAAAAAAAATCAAAAGGGGGGGGGGGGTTATCACAAAAAACATACACATAACAAAAACTCAAGGGGGGGGGGGGGGTTTAACCCCACAACCTCCCCCCCCCCCCCCTGCGTACGCGCCTGATTACGCTTATCTAATTTAGTATTACTGTTCAGCTGAGAATGAGAATAGAAACAGAGTGTTAAAGATGCAGTAACGTAATCATTTTCAATTTTTTTTTTCCTCACATTTTTCAAGTTTATTGATCTATTTCCACACATCTCAAGCAATTTTAACACAATACGTGTGAAACATGGGCCTTATACAATTGGAGACACAAGTATAAATGTCACAGATTTTAACATGTTAATAATTATAAACCTCATTTTAAGATTCTTTACTAATCCTGTCTTCTGATTGGTTGAAAATGCAGTCATGTTCTTAACCATGCCCGCTAATTGAAATTCATAGTAATTTGTTCCTGCTCTACCGGTTTATATCCATTTTTCATAGCACTTTTTCCATGGCTGTGAAACGTGACGTCATTTTGCTGCGATACCCATTTTGGTTTACGTGTTACCGTATAAGTTTCTTTTGTGCGATGACCGATGGGCAATACCGTTAACGGTGTTTGAGTGCAATTCGATTTTGGTCGCTGCATTCAGGCGACGAATCTACCAATCCGGATCCACGCAGCGCGCGCAGACGACCGATCGCCATTTTGTGTACTACTACTAGTCTCGATCGCAAAATACTGGGGTTTTTTGTTTCCAATTTTTTGTCAATAAAGAGGCAAAATGGAGGACACAGCTATGCCAAGATTTCAACTTATGGATGACATTCAGCTGCAAGACTTAATCGATTCTGCTGATAGCAAAAATACAGAGTATGCAGTAAAATACGGCATTAAAATATTTGAAGAGTTCTTGCGAAATGTCAACACGGACCTCGGAGATGTAAACAGACTTCCGAATGCAGACCTGGACAAGATCCTTCAAAAACTGTGTTGTAAACATCTACAACAAGTAGACTAGACGCACAGTCTGTGTAAATATGTTGCGAATTTGTGAATTTATAAAGTTACTGTTCATGTTCTACTGTTCTACTGGAGCACAGCTTGTTGGTAATATCATCCTGTACAAAAGTTACTGTTCGTGTAAACGTGTTTGGTATTCCCTGTTCTAGTACTGGAGCACAGCTTGTTGGATTTCATACTGTACACAACTTATTGTTGGTGTTAATATTCATGACTTCAAAGAGATGGAAACCTAAATGGGTGAGTCAACATTTTCCTTTTTTTCGGTATATAAAATATATATTGACTGCTTTTAATATTCGAGGCATAGTTGTTTCTATAGGGTCTCGGGAAACTCACAACCTGCTATGACCCCGCGGCGCAAGCGCCTTGGGGTCATAGCAGGTTGTGAGTTTCCCTTGACCCTATAGAAACCACTATGCCTCTCAAAGCAGTCAATATATCCTTACTATTACACATATAGCCTGTATCATCAAATGATGAAAGAGAAAGAAATATTCTTGTTTGTATCAAGCTGAAGAGAGAGTGTGGGGGACCCATACGAACGGCGAAGCTTGTAATATAGGATTTCCCGGCCAAATTCGCGTGTTTGTCATTCGAATTTATTTACTTTGCATTTAAGTTAGCGCAGATCGGCTTTGCCATACCAATTATCATTCAATTTTCCAGTTTTTGTATTTAATTTAGGATTTTGGTCGATTGGGTTTCATAGATGTGTCATTCAATTTAGAAACTGCTCAACTAGCATTCAAATTAATATTCACTTGTCGAAGCGTAATTTTTATCATTCAAATTAACACCTGTCATTCGTATTCGTAATATTTTTATTCAAGTTAGGAATGTTAGGGGGAAGAATAGCAACAAACTTTTACAGTTTTTAAATAATGCAGTTAAAATGCATGATTTGCCATTGGGGTCTAAGCTGTTATTCCATTTATTTATTTTCAGGACAATGCAGATGGGTGTAGTCAGACATAAAGTAAAGAAGGGGTGAAATCAAGGGATATGGCATTTCTGCACGGACCTGTTAATATACCCGGGAAAGGTGGGGTACCCTCAATCGCCCCTTTTTACTACAGACTTGGAATTTTATAAAAGTAATTCACATCGTCTCTTATACCCAGGACATCCCTCTGTTTTTCTTAAAGAGTTTCATAGTTTACTTGCCCGCCAGCAGATCGATGGCTAAAGACATGGCTAAATAATGAATCGTGTTCAAATTGTTGACTCTAGTCCCTACTCCGTCACAATATTGTACCCTTCATCCATAATGAAATTATGATGAAATTATGATAAATTTATGATGAAACATAAGACAAACAACTTCCTTACATCAACATTTACAAATATACTGAGCCTATCAGGTCCGTAGATGTAAGTCCTTTTTTTCTTCTTAACAATCAAACTTAAAGGATGATGAATATCAGATAAATCTAAAAGTATGTAAGTGTATAAATGCAAGAAAATAGAATATGATGAAATACACATGGAAAAAACAATGTTGAAGGAAAAAGTATACGCTATAAAAAGTGTGTAATAAACGAGAAATGTATATTGCGATTTAAGTCAATTTAAGTGCACAAAGTGCTAATTTGAATGCTACAAATGAATTAGAATGCTAGAAGTACACCGTCACGTTGTCAGAAAATCGCGTTGCGCCAAATTGAATGACCAAATAGCGAAAGAAGCACATTGTTGATTAATTTGAATGAAACATACGTAGATTCCTAACGAAAAATTCCATAGATTTGAAACTAGAAAAGGGAATATAAACCCAAAATATACCGGACTGCACTAAAACCGTCGAATTTGAACGCAAGACAAATTAATTTGAATGACAAACTCGCGAATTTGGCCGGGAAATCCTATATATACTATAGGTCCCCATAAATAAATAACTTACAAATATACAAGAAATAGTGACGAAAGAAAGAGAGAGAGAGAGAGAGAGAGAAGGAGAGAATGAGAGAGGAAGCGAGATGAAGATGATGTGCAGCTCGAGAAAAAAAGGAGTCCAACTCAGATTATAGTCGTAAAAAGAGATAGATAGGGAGAAAACAAATAGGAGGGATACGAAGAGAGAAAGATATAGTAAAAAAAAGGGAAATATAGATTATCTCAAATTATATACCTCACTTAAGAAATCCAGCCATCTGATTGGTCGAAATTGCAGTCATGGTTTTTAGCCATTCCCGTAAATAAACGAAAAATGCCACGTCCATGTTATAGTTCGAGTGTAAAATTCAAGTTACCGGGAATAGTTCAGTCTAGCTTTAACTCGTTTGAGCGATCGCGGATACCATACATTGTGTGTGTGCGAAGAATTGCTCGCTAGATCACAAGAACACCAAAAGGGTAGGCCCTACGTTTTATTATTAGCCGTAGATCTAGGTCTAGATAGATTGTGATTTTATTGCTTGCGATAACGGTGATACAGGTATTGAAGATTGTATAATGCAAGTGTTTGAATTCATTTGGTGGATGAAAAGTTGAATTTTACGCCGTTTTGTGCGTCCGATGCAGCGCTGAATTCGGTGTGTTTGTCGCTAATTTCTGACAAATTAAGATAGCTTTCCCGATGGTATTTCATGCAAAATTTCTGTTATATTGATAAGCACTGATTCTTGTCCTTACATTTGACCTGTTTCTTGTCTGATATAGTCATTTGATAGATGAAATACTTGAATTCTGAGCACATTTCAGTAACACAAAAAGTCCAGCCCGTTCATAGTCCCACACACGTATTTGCACGTACCTTGTGCCCTTACACTGTCTGCTGTCTCGATAGCGTAAACAAACTTGATCACCATGATTGGTAGGTCATACATGTATTCTATGAACATTTTCGGTATATAAAAGTATTAATGACTGCTTTAATTTTCGAAACATAGTTGTTTCTCAAAGCAGTCATTAATACTATACTATATGATTTCTCGGTCACTTTCGTAAGTTGGCCACACAAATTCATTTAATGTTCATTCAATTTCGCCGATTCTGTCACCGCAGCTGTTATTTTTCGTTCAAATTCGTTTTTTAGCATTTAAATTCCAAAAACGATCATTCAAAACATTTCATTTTCATTCGAATTAAAACGTGTTTCGTTTTCGTAAAAGTTTCATTCAATTTAAAGCTAGACGATTCGCGATTACGTAATAGCGTCTTCCGTGAATTCAAATTCGTTTCTTTGCATACAGTTTCACACGTTTTGCAGACAAATTAAACATGTAAATCTTACCCAGTATGATCATAATTATATAGAAACCCGCAAGCTTAGTTCCATGCTAAATCCATTTCAAATTGCATGAGTTGGTAAGCAACAAACATGTTATTTGTCCACACTATGGGTGTGTAATTATGTATACCCACTAAATCATCACTATTTAGCAACTGAACGATCATGTGTTAAGTAGATCAAACCTAGCCACATCAATATAGAATTAGCATGGAACTAAGCAAGAGTGTCTTTTTATGAATATGCAATAATATAGGTGCATGCAAAGTGTGTGTTTACAGACTACGGTTGTATTTATTGGAGTGGCGTACCATAATGGTGGGGGGGGGGGGGGTATCAATACTCTATACATTGATTTATTTGTAATGTTTTGTTTTGTTTTGTTTTTGATAATTTATTCGATGTTCGTAATCTCTTTGAAGCCATTTATATATATTTGTGTAAATTATATTCAGTCTGTATTGAACATGTTAAGAACAATCTATGATTATCAGTTCAATCTCAATCATAAATCACATCAAAATCTTAATCTCCATCATTGTTGAAACCCATCACCTTTAGTTGGTATGCAAGGAATTATTTCTAAAAACACATCACCGGATATTGACCAAGAATGACATGGTATATAACTCATTTGTTTAATTTAGATAAGAAACATGTGCATATTACCATGTTTACCATAGGTTTGTAAAGATAGGCGAATATGAATGAAAACTTTGTTATTTAGAATGTCCCAAAGTTAAATTGAATGGTACGGACGTCCGATTTGCCATCGTTGACGAAAATGAATGCAAACTGCGCATTTGTAAGCGGTTGTTTAAATTGAATGAAACAAGTGCTAAATCACTTGACCGAATAAGTATATCAAATGAAAAAAGTGTTATTTTGAATGAAATTTACACACCGGCAGCTTTATTTAGCGAATTTGAATGAACTTTGTATCAAAACGAATGAAAAGCTTACGAAAGTGACCGAGAAATCCTATATTAAATCAATGAAATCCTTTCGGGTTATACAAGCTACATCATATTATCACAAAGAATACTCAAATCGATATACAAATACCATTTCCAAAATCAACTCACTTGATATTGTTTGAAAAGAAAATTGTTCAAGTGAAGTCTAAATGAATACAATTCTCTTTTACAAGCAAAGAAAATTATAAAGTTAATGACCATTTTAGAAGTAAACATTCTAGTCTTATAGATCATGTGATGTTACATTAAGCTCAAACAAATCCAAATTAATACCTCCCCCTATCTTTTCTATTTTTATCAGAAGTACCTGAACAAAAGAAAAGAGTTACTATATCCTTCTTAAAGATAAAGTTATATCAAACAATGAAAGCTATTACTGTACTTTTCCATTTCTTCGTATTCTCAAAATATCAAAGTTCGATAATATTTTTTTTGTTTATTGTTGGTCATATTATGTACTTTCTCAATAAGTGCAGCAGCCGTTCCAAGTACTTCTACCGTATCACCATGTTATTGACAAAATTAATTTTAACGAAATAATGAATCACGCCATCATCGTTTCACACGATCCATGAGAGAGGGTTCAGCCTCTTGTTTAACTCATAGCCTGCATAAGGCTGCATGCACGCTCTCGCTATATGCTGCTTTGTCCATGCGAGAGAGCTACCGCTCGAGTGCCATGTGTGTGCAATGCATCATTCGTAATAACAGTTATTGTTCATGCTCATTGGGCTGCGCTGTGTATTTTGCACTCGCTATTCATAGAACCATCGCGTTAATCAGATTATCTCCAAAACAACCTGGCACGGGGGGGGGGGGGGCTTGGGGCTTGGCACAATGGGGATAAGCCCTGTGGCATGATAAGAGTTAATGATTTATGTGATGATGAGCTTTGATGATTGCTTTTATACCTGACTGCTTAGAAAGCATATGTAATGTATGCTCGTAAGTCAGCAGCCATGAGACTGACGGCTTTAAGTCTTCTGCGAAGATCAGTTAAATCAAGCAATAAAGAAAATTTTGTTTAATTCTAAAAACTTAAATGTATGCTGTAAACTTATTTTATTACTGACATACTTATGAGTATTGCGTTACTTGTATAATTCACTTGTTCTATTATATATTGTAATACTGTATGGATTATAAATGTCATTTTAATATGTGAATATTGAGTGGAAAAATAAATGAAATGAAATCAACAGAAAAAGCCGGGGAGGACTTGGTAATGAGAATAAAAGTCTCACCAAATGGCACAAGCAAACTGATTAGGTTTCGAACCCGGGTCCTAACGGTTACTTGACCATTAATTCTACCACTGAGCCATCACGCGTTCTCTGTATATACCTCACTATCAATGGGCCATTTGCCTAATGGAATAAGCTTTTATCTTTCTGTCTTTGTTAAAGGGACATCGAACCTTTCAAAAATGTCAAGATAGCTGAAACGGCTGTGTCATTGTGATGAAGTGCCCGGACAACTTTCTCATTTGTTCCAAAACACAAAATTACTAAAATTTCAATATTTCAAAGTGTATGACTCATCAGGAGGGTGTTTTCTGTTAGAAAACCTTCAATGATATCATAGGCTACCCCAGACGCGTACGCAGGGGGGGGGGGGGGGGGGCAACCACCCCCTCAATTTTTTTTTTTGTGTGTGTGTTTTGGAGGAACCCCCCCCTTCATTTTTCTTTTTTTAATTACAAAATATTAATTAATATTATGCTAAAGGGTGACCTAAAAAAGGTGACCTTACCCCCCCCCCCCCCACAACGGTACGAAATGTTGATCGGTCAATTATTTTTCAAATTTCGGACAAAAACAAAATTAAAAATGTGCTCTTACCCCCCGACCGTCACCTTACATTTTGGACAGCGAAATTGTCTTTTTCAATCATTTACAAACGTTTGAAATAAATAATATGGAAATAAATGCAAAGAAAACTAAAGTGATGGTCTTTGGAACGAAACACAAAACTAAGAACCAAATTTTGAAAATCTTTCATGGACGAGACTATCTTGAGAATGCTACCGAGATCAAATATTTAGTAACCCTTGACCAAAGTCTAAGTTGGAAACCACACATATTTAATGTGACTAATAAGATTAATCCGGCTATTGCATGCTCTAGAAGGATTAAGTGTTACTTGAACCAACGCTTACTGAAACATTTATATTATTCCCTCATTCTTCCACAGATTACTGTTCAGTTGTTTGGGGCAAGTGCAACAAGAAAGATTTACTCAAATTACAGAGGACGCAGAACAGATATGCAAGATTAGTCCTTAATGCAAACTATCTGACCCCAAAAGACACCCTTTTAAGCAGTCTTCAATGGCAAAGTGTTGCATTTTCGTCTACAAAATACTCAATAATCTATCCCTTATTATTTAGAATCTTTTGCTTGTAAACGTCCAGTTAACTATGTTACTCGTCATTCTACCTTAAATCCCTTATTTATCCCGAAACCCAAGACTGAATTTAAAAAACGATCTTTTTCTTTCATCGCTCCAAGCATCTATAACAATCTACCGACTCATATTCGCACGACAACTTCACTCCAAATGTTCAAAAACCAAGTCACTCCCTCCGTCACTTTAATGCATGCACCGTTACCTAATGTTATATCATGATTTTTACCATACAGTTAGTTTTGTTTGTTTGTTTGTTTGTTTGTTTGTAGTTGTGTAGTCTGTAGTAGTTTTATTTATTACCTTTTACCCATTTGATTTTATGTCTATTCTTTATGGCATGTGTATTTGTATTTTGTATTGTATGAATAATATCTTAAATATTTCAGGCCGTATGTTCATTTTGATCTAGTTTTTTAATTTGTTTTATTTTTATTTATTTATTTTTTCCCAATTTTTTTCAATCTCTTATGGTATGTTGTTCATATATTGTCTTTGTTTTCTACAATGTATTCTATTTTTTTGTAAATCTTTGTAATGTACAGGGCTCTTTTGTAAAGCAGGCCTTTGGCACTGAAAAGACTACCCTGTTTTTAAATAAAACTGAATAAATTAATAAATTTAGTGCGTCTCATCGACAACCCGCCACCCCTGAACATTGCTGAGGCATGACTGAAAACAAGCTATCCTAAATCATTCAGAAATGACGCACAAGCATAAATATACAGTCATTGAACAAAGATATCTCAGTCTATAGTGTCACATTCATTATAAAACAACAACAGCAACAACAGATAGAAAGACCAAAGTCGTTCTGGCATTACAAAGCAGAAGAACAAAATTGTACAAGCGTGGCTAGAATGATCAAAACCATTTCAGTGTAATGGGAAATAATATCGCTAGTGATATTCGTTTGTCTCGCGATGTATATGATTTCACGCGCCGCTGCAGCACTTTATCAGGTGATAAAATATAATATAAGCAAGCGTGTTTTGTACTCTATGGCAGGGAGGT